>MCFE01000430.1:0-76274 GCA_002104905.1 Basidiobolus meristosporus CBS 931.73 | reverse complement strand
TCATCTTTAAGATAGTAGTGGTGTGCCTTCTTCCTGAGTTTTCTAAACTCCTGAATATCCATCCAACTAGGTTTCTTAAGTGTCCTTAGATATTCCTTGATCAGACTCCAGGTAGTTCTCTCTTGGTCTTTGATGGCAATCTGTCGGATCTCTGCATCAATAATATCATCAAAGTGAGGGTCCAAGTCTTCAAATAATTGTGGTCCCTTCCTGGAGAGTGCATCAGCCACAACATTTGTCTTGCCAGGGATATGTTTGACCTCAAAGTCAAACATTTTCAGCCATGCCATCCATCGGTTTGTGGCATCATCAGGTAGGTCAGGCTTGTTGATCATTCCTATAAGTGGCTTGGCATCTGTCTCCAGGATAAAATGTGTCATGTAGAGTTGTGACTTCAGTTTCCTCAGCATCTTCACAACTCCTAGTAGTTCTCTCTTAATCTGTGAGTATCTTTGTTCTCTAGGAGAGAATAGGCAGCTCTCATATCTGCAGGCATAGCGGTTGCCATCTTCATCATCTTGTCCAAGTAGTGCTCCAGCTCCTATGGGGCTTGCATCCACTGTCAAAATAGGTGGGCATTCAGTGTTTTGATAGTCAAGAGGTCTTAGAACTGGTGGAGATACTAAGGCCTCTTTCAGTAATTGCATGGCTTCTTCTTGCTCTTCTCCCCAGATAAATGGGGTATTCTTTCTCTGTAGTCGGTAGATTGGTTCTGCTATCTCAGAAAATCTTGGGATCCAGATCCTAAAGAACCCACAAGCTGCCACAAAGCCACGAGCTTGTGTTAGATTTGTGGGGGTAGGCCAGTTGCATATCTTTTGTGTCTTGGAGTCTCCAGGTGAGCGACCAAAGGTGTTGCATTTTTGTCCAACAATGGATATCTCTGATACACCAAAGCTGCTTTTCTCACCACTGATGGTGAGTCCAGCTTCTTCAATGGCTCCTAGTATGGCATCATTGTCTGCAATATGGTCATAGACAAACTTTCTTACTCCAGGCATAACTTCAGTGGTGTCCCGGAATTTTGATCCTTTGATGCCTATGTCATCCACAAAGACAGCAAGTTTCTCAGGTATAAACTGGTATAGCACATTCACCATGCATCTCTGGAACTGAGCCACGGAGTTTGTAGCCCCTTGGCTGAGTCTTGTCATCCTTAATAGTCCAAATGGTGTCTGTAGTGCAAACATATCTCTTGATGTCTCATCAAGGGGAATCTGGTCATATCCTGAGTAGAGATCGTATGTTGAGTAGATGGAGTGGCCACTAAAGCTTTCTGCAAAGTCATCAATAGATGGAGGTATAGCAGCATCTCTGATAGTGACAGCATTTGCAGGTTGCATGTCTTGAATGAATCGGAGCTTTCCATTCTTCTTTTTGGTTACAAACCATCTGTTAGCATAGGGCCCATGGCAAGGTTCTAGGATACCAGCTTCTATCTTCTTCTTAAGTAGGTCATGCACATCAGCTTGGAGTCCTCTGGGCAGTGGGTAAGGCTTAAATGACCAGGGTGTGTGGGGCACTGTATGAATCTTGATGGGTTTTTCAACCGATGTCTTTAAGAGTCCCATCTCCTTGTCATTATATGAGAAGACCTTATCATGCCTTTTCAAGGTCTCCTTAAATAATAGTATCTCCTCTGGTGTAAGGTTTCCATCACCAATGATAAGTTGCTTAAGTCTCTCAGGTGTAAGTCGTGTATCATCTGGTGTTTCTTCTGGTGGTCTAATGTAATCAGCAGGTCGGGATCCATCAGTCAAAGGTGTAAGTGATGGTCTAATCTTCTGTTCTACTGTCTTGTATTTTGTTCGAACCATAGCTGTTTGCTCCTGTATACCTAATGAGCAGCTCCAAATGTTGGGGTGTATATTGTCAGGCTCTTCATCTTCTTCCATAACAAGATGTGTCTTCTGGCAAGCAGTATGTGTCCTCTTATTGTTGGGTGTTACACCACAGAAGGTTGACTGTAGTCCTGGATTGGATCCTTGTATGGTGTACCATACTGACCCATCGGAATAGTTGGTAGTTGTAGCCTTAGTACTGGTTTCCCATGGTCTACCTAGCAGAAGGTCAAAGTTTGCCTTCTGGCAGATGAAGAGGGGAAGCCAGACCTTGATCCCTTGTACCTCAATAGGGAACTTGTGCACTACACCGTAGAGTGGACTAGATCCTGAGTTTGCATCAGTCATGTTCCATCCAATATCTCTATCAACAGGCAGTAGCTCCTTGCTTCTAAGTGTCTTCCAGAAGTCTAGCGGCATAACACAAATCTCTGAGCCACTGTCAATATGGCAGTCAACAGGGTCATCATATATATATCCTTTCACCACAGCAGTTGCAACTGAGTAGAAGGTCTTATACTCAGTAGTGTTGTCATCTTTTTGGTGGTCTTCATGGTTTGTGTGAATTATATGGGTGTCCATATGTTCAACAGCTTGTCGTCTTGTTCTAAGCTGCTCATCAAAGGTCTTCCTAACAGATGGGGATACACTCATGATTTCTCCAACCGACAAAGTGAGGTTCTGCTTCAGCAGCTTCTCAGTAATCAGTTGAGGGCTTGAGTAGCTTGTTATCTTTGAGGTCATCTGAAAGTGAGGCAATGGATCTTGGGTGGGCAGCATACTAGGCCTCTTGTCAATAACAACTTCAGGTTCTTCAAATCGTGGTCTTCTAAGGATGGGTTTGGCAGGTTCTTCAGGGAGGTGTCTTTTGGTAGCAAAGGCATCAACTTCATATTGTCTGTTGTCAGAGCTGCTTGAATTCACTTTATGAGTCCCAATAGGGGCATCAACAGTAATCTTTCTGGTTGCTGAGTCAGATTTCTGGAAAAGGGCTCTCATCCCTCCTCTTCGGAAATTAGTGGGAATCCTTCTTCCTTCCTTGTCAGCAAGCATTCCATCAGCATCAAACTGTACTGCTCCTTCTCTGAGTAGCTGACTAAGCTCTGAGCATTCTCGTCTGGCATGCTGAGTAGAGTCACACCAGATGCAGTGCCTGGGCAAAGGTCTTTGTCCCTCAGTAGGAACCTCAGCTGAGCCATTAATCTTGAGGGCTAGCTTTTGTAACTGTTCAGCAAGTTGGTCAATTCTGTCGGTAGTGTAGGTCTGATTGTCAGCAGCAGCACTCCTTGGCTCCTTGGTTGACTGGTCTGGCAGATTAGATGTCAGGAGTCTCATAAAGGTAGAAGTTTGCTTTGCCTCTAGGAGAACACGTTTCATCTCTGCAAAGCAAGGAATGCCAGACTTGTCATCCTTGGCAGCATGTAAGTCAACTTTCCTTGCCAAGTCCTGGGGAAGCCCTTGTGCAAGGTAAAGTGTCATGGTAAACTCAGTTATAGCCTGGGACTCTAGGAGTGGCTTGGCCATATCTTCATACTGTTGAATGAGCTCTTCAAGTGGTAGCTTGGAAAGTCCAGTTCTTCCAAAGTGCCTGAGATCTTCAATTCCATAGTATATCTGGGGTCTACCATACTCGGTCTGTAGGTAGGTCTTCATTAAGGCCCAGTCAGTGAGAATGTCTCCTTGTCTGAGAAGCTTAGTGGTAATATCATCGGTGCAGTAGTAGGGGAAGTCTTCAGCCATTTCTTGTTCAGATAGACTGCACATCTTGCAGAGCTTCTCCCATTTGAATATGAAGCTTTCCACATTCTTTCCATCAAACTGTGGGGCTCCATGTGAGAGTGGTAATGGCATAGAGTTCATGTTGGGCAGGTAGGTTGGTGTTGTAATCTTTGTAATATTGGTAGTCTCTTTTCAATAGGTGGATAACAGCTCAAATCTTCAGGTAAATCTTGTTGGGTCCTAGGGAGCTTGTATGAACCCCCCACGTTGGGTGCCAAATATGTGGTGGTGTATAAGTCCAAGGGAGAGATACGTCCAACACTTCTCAAGTGTTTTGTGTGTGGGGTGTTCACTGGGTGCGATAACCTCTGGCAAAAGCTTGCTAGGAATACTTGGGTTTTGTCTCTAATCTAATGTGAAGGGGAATAAAGCCACAAGCTTGTCAAGGGAAAACTATTGAGCTACAATCCCCAACTTAGTTGGCGTCTTAACAAAAGTATGTGCTGGGTTCAGCGTCCTTTGAGATGACAATGTACTAAAGCTTCCAAAGTCAAAACAACTGTAAACTCCACCAGCAGGGACTTGATAAGAATGCAGCTTTGGTCAATAGTTACAAAGACAGAAAAGTATCTTTGCCTGTACAAGAACAAACTTGGGAAAGAATCAAATATAATAAAAGATACCTACTCTGAGTATTCCTCACAAGTAGTGCCTCCAAGGTCAGTTGGCTGTCAGCACGGTTTCCTGGGAGTGTCCTGTGGTCTAGGGTTGGAAGTTCAGGTAGCAGCAGGTAGCAGTGATCACACTAATCAACAAGTCGGTATATTGATAAAAGGGATGATGATTTATTGTTGAGGGATAGCCTCCCTTATATACTTTTCTTCACTGGCTAAGTGATTACTAATCATGGTGTTCCAGAAGGTTCCGGAGTTCAATAGAAATCTTAATGACATCAGAATGACCTAAGAATGTTCTAAGTAGGTGCCGGAAGGTTCTAAGAGGCACAGCACATCCAACCAATCAGGAATCAGTATTCTGAAACCTGTGTAACATGGGGATACCATATATGGTATGGAAATGGTAGGGATGGTGTCACGGGTTGATCATGTGTCACGGGTACTGGCGCGGGTACTTGCCTAATATAGAAGCACTTGTAACTAGTAATCTTACATAAAGTGAGGGGTAACTTATGCAATAAGGTAAGCAGGTGTGATAGTCAACCGGCTTATGGGATAGTACTGATTGGGTAAGACAAATGGGATAAAACTAAAATGAGTGTAGTAGGGATATAGGGAAGTAGAAAATAAGGGAATGAGCACATCTGTCAGTGGGTGTCACTGTCACCCCACTACAGCGTGCCATATTCAGAAGGCTGAGGTGAGGCTAAAGGCATCACAAACTCACCTGACTCAGTTTGCGCAAGGTGACAAAGATGGCCAGGTGCCAATATAGAAGTATCAACTGGCCGGTAAGATAATGTTGGTACAGTAGTGACCAATGAATGGTAAAATATGACTTGGGTGCCAAAACACTGGCGGTGATCCTTGTAATACTTCCTATGCTGTCTGCATGCTTCATGGCTGAGAGGCTTGCCACAATAGCCACATGGTCTTTTTTCTCTTCTCTTATGCTGTTGAGTCAAAGTAGTTTTGTCCATGGGGCAAACAGTTGGACCTTCAACAATGTAACGCTATTATATCACTTTTTGGTCAATACTCATGTGAACTTAAGACAGTCTTGTATTTGAGACATTGCACCTACATGAAAGTAAGATTGAATGATGACCTGCCATAGTAAGCATTATAAATAAAGTTGTGGCACCACATACACACATATATGAAACACTATTTCCCCTTTGGTTTGACTCACTTCTATATATATGCCGCCAAAAAATAAAGCAAAGTTGTCTGGCTCTCAACCAAACCCCACTGCTGACAGCAACAGAAGAACGGTTGGACAACAGCTTGCTTTGACATTCAGTGCAACAAGCAGGGCTACATCCAAAAAAGGCCCTGTGGACAGTGTGCCCATTGAAGGTAATAATGCAGACTCCTCATGCTCTCAGTCAGGTAGGGAATTGAGAACCACTGTGGAGCCACAAGCTGACCATTATGCTTAGGCAGATGAGAATGTAGCAAACGCAGTACCCTCTGTTGAAGATCAGCAAGTGGCCATGATAACATCACCACCACCCATATTAGCAAGTATGTTGTCAGCTCATACCAAAGCATTAATGAAGCAATTAGATGAAGTGGCTGATAGGATAGATGCAATGGCCCATAGAAATCAGGAAGTAGTCCAGAAACAGGATGAGTGGATAATATGTGTAGAGCAATCAATACTTCAGGTAGAGAAAGCAGTATCTTTGCCGCAAAGAAGGGACTCAAGTAGCTCAATGTCACAGCCAAGAATTGAGCCATTTCCTGATGTAACAGCAGAGGAACACTGTACAGTCTTTGAAGCACAACAACAGTGCCCAAAGATAAAGCCCACAGAAAAACCTATCACAGCATGGGAGGCAGACAATGTGGTGTTTATACCAAAGCCTAAAAATCAAAAGACATTGATGATCCGTGAAGTCATTGAGTGCAATAATGAAGAGTGGGCTATTATACAAGAGGCCATGAGAAGTCTAGCATGCCATCACCTTAAGGCCGGCATACCATGGGACCATCAGGAACTCAAGGCCAAGCAGAATGCACTTGACTTGTTCCATGAGCATTATCCTGGATTCAAATGGGCTAATGGATTTTGGGCCAGCATTGAAATGCTGAGAAAGTATCTTAAGAATAGCTGAATCTATAAAAGACAGAAGAATAAGGGTACCACGGCTAAAAGCCAGTATCTTTTATTATATTTGATTCTTTCTCAAGTTTGCTCTTGTACAGGCAAAGATACTTTTCTGTCTTTGTAACTATTGACCACCGCTGCTTTCTTATCAAGTCCCTGCTGGTGGAGTTTACAGTTGTTTTGACCTTGGAAGCTTTACTACATTGTCATCTCAAAAGATGCTGGACCCAGCACATACTTTTGTTAAGATGTCAACTAAGTTGGGGATTGTAGCTCAATAGTTTTCCCTTGATAAGCTTGTGGCTTTGTCCCCTATCATATTAGATTAGAGACAGAACCCAAGTATTCCGTCTTGGAGATATTGCAAGTGATTGGGAGAAAAAGTAGATTATGTGATTTTCACTAGATGATTTATTGAGTATACAAGTAGTATTTTTACTTTTACATGGTTTTGGCATACAAAGAAGATGGAATAAGTTAAGGAAGGTACCAAGAACATGCATGCAAAGTTTAGGGCTGTTTGGACAACTTTAGGAATATTCATGTTCTGAGTACCTGGTATTTTGGTGAAAGTATTCCAAGTAAATCCCAACAAAAAATTTGGTTAGTATTCTTTAGGATTTGAAGGTAATGATATGAGTGACTAAGTTAGGTCAGTATTTAGGTGGAAATCCAAATTTTTACACTATATTGCGCCAGGTGAGCACCCCACACACAAAACACTTGGGAAGTGTTGGATGTATCTCTCCCTTAAACCTATATGCCACCACATATTTGGCACCTAACATAGGGGGTTCATACAAGCTCCCTAGAACCCAACAGATTTACCACAAGATTTGAGTCATTATCCTCTTATTGAAAAGAGACTACCAATATCATCACAATTACAACACCAACCGACCTACCCAAAATGAGCTCTATGTCATTACCACACTCACATGGGGCCCCACAGCTTGATGGAATGAATGGGGAAAGCTTCATATTCACATGGGAGAAGCTCTGCAAGATGTGTAGCCTATCTGAACAAGAAATGGCTGAAGAATTCCACTACTACAGCACCAATGATATTACCACTCAGCTTCTCAGACAAGGAGACATTCTCACTGACTGGACCTTAATCAAGACCTACCTGCAAACCAAGTATGGTAGACCTCAGATATACTATGGAATTGAAGACCTCAGACACTTTGGAAGGACTTGACTTTCTAAGCTACCACTTGAAGAGTTCATTTAATAGTATGAAGACATGGCTAAGCCAACCTAGAGTCCCAGGATATAATTGAGGTTACCATGACACTTTACCTTGCATACAGGCTTCCTCAGGACTTGGCAATGAAAGCTGATGTACATGTGGCTAAGAATGACAAGTTGGCATGCAGCCAAGGATGACAAGTCTGGCATTCCTTGCTTTGCAGAGATGAAATGTGCTCAGCTAGAGGCAAAGCCAACTTCCACCTTTATGAGACTTTTGAAGTCTAATCTGCCACACCAGTCAGCCAAGGAGCCAAGGAGTTCTGCTGCTGACAATCAGATCTACACAGCCAGCAGAATTGACCACCTTGCTGAACAGCTACAAAAGCTAGCCCTCAAGATTAATGGCTCTGCTGAAGTAGCTACTGAGAGCCAAAGACCTTTGCCTAGACACTGCATCTGGTGTTACTCTGCTCAGCATGCCAGAAGAGATTGCTCAGAGCTTAGTCAGCTACTTAGAGAAGTAGCTGTACAATTTGATTCTGATGGAATGCTTGCTAACAGGGAAAGAAGAAGGATGCCCACCAATTTCCAAAGAGGAGGAATGAGGGCTCTTTTCCAGAAATCTGATTCAGCAACCAGAAAGAGTACAGTTGATGCCCCTACTGGGACTTATACTACAAGTCCAAGCAGCCCTGACAACAGAAAATACAAAGTCAATGCCTTTGCTACCAAATGACAACTTCCTCAAGAACCTGCCAAACCCATCCTTAGAAAACCACAATTTGAAGAGCCTGAAGTTATCAATGACAAAAGGCCGGGTATACTGCGCAATCAAGATCCATTGCTACCATTTCTGATGACCTCAAAGATAGCAAGCTACCCAAACCCTAAACTGAGTACCAAGAAGCTGCTGAAGCAGAACCTCACTTTGTTTGTTGGAGGAATCATGAGTGTATCCCCATCTGTTAGGAAGACTTTTGATGAGCAGCTTAGAATAAGGCAGCAAGACATTGAACATATGGACACCCATATAATTCAGACAAGCCATGAAGACCACCAAAAGGATGACCACACTACTGAATATAAGACCTTTTACTCAGTTGCAACTACTGTGGTGAAAGGATATATTTACAATGACCCTGTTGACTGCCATATTGACAGTGGTGCCCAGATCTGTGTTATGCTGCTGTGGTGGTGTAGAGGTACTCCTGGAAGAAGCCACTCAACTCAAGGTGTGTGAGGTGTCTGATGGGTGCAATCACCTCTGGGTCTAAGCTGCTGGTGTCTTTATCAATATGTCACCATGGTAAAAGCTCCTGCTTCTCTAGCTTCCTAGGTGCTCCAAGTGTCTTCAAAGGCCTCTATGTGTCCTGTGAACTACACTGAAAGCTCCTTGATGGCAGGTCTGAGATTAAACTATTGTGGGCAGATGCAGTCAAACCCCCTATGTTGGGTGCCAAATATGTGGTGGTGTAGAGGTACTCCTGGAAGAAGCAACACAACTCAAGGTGAGGAGGTGTCTGATGAGTGCAATAACCTCTATGTCTAAACTGCTGGTGTCTTTGTCAATATGTCACTATGGTAAAAGCTCCTGCTTCTCTAGCTTCCTATATGCTCCAAGTATCTCCAAAGGCTTCTATGTGTCTTGTGCACTACCCTGAAAAGCTACTTGATGGCAAGTCTGAGGTGTAACTGTTAAAGGTAGGTACAGTGATCAAATGCTAATCAATAAGGGGGAAGAGTTACTGATAGCAGGGATGATTTATTGATGAGGGATTGACTTCCCTCAAATACTTTTCTTGATTGCCTAGTGATCACTAATGACAAGGTTCAAGAAAATTCCAGGCATCTGTGGAATTCTTAATGCCATCACTATGAGCCAAAAATACTCCAAGAAGGTTCTGGAATGTTCTAAAAGGTACAGCACATCCAACCAATCAGGGATCAGTAGCCTGAAACCTGCGCAATATAGAGATACCATATACGGTATTGAAATGGCAAGGATAATTACAGACTTAGCTTATGTGTCACGGGTACTGATGTGGGTACTTGCTTAATGTAGATACATACACTGATCACAAAGCTGAATAACATCTGGGACAACTAATGCTATTAACTAATCAGGGTAAACATCATATGTGGATTATACTAACAGTAAGGGCAAAAAAAGATTGGGAAAATATCAATAAGATAAAATATGTACAAGTGCATCATAATAGACTTGTACTGTTGGATAGTGCCACATTGAGCCATGAGTGCCAAATGATGCCGTAGTGTGCCAAGGAGGCCAAATGAGCCTATACTTGGCCACAGAGTGTGAAACAGAGCTCTGCATCCTTATGCAAAGCTGCCCCTGTGTTTCACTCATTGTATTGGAGAATATCCATATTTTGACCTTTTTTTTTAGGTCAATGTTGTGCAGGATGTGTAAGAGCACAAAAGGATTGAAGACATGCATCAGGTACTCAATACCCATGGCACTCTGAATCTAGCTCCTGTGGCTTGTAGCATGTCACAAAAATGCAGGGCACTATCTTGGTCCATTGGTACTATCTGGCACTATAATTGCTTTGTATAGGTCTTACTTTAGGGCTAATAATTAAATATAGTTCCAGAAAGTACCAGTGGACCAGAATAGTGCCATGCATTTTTGTGACATGCTACAAGCCACAGGAGCTAGATTCAGAGTGCCATGTGTATTGAGTACCTGATGCATGTCTTAAGTTCTTCTGTGCTCTTACACAATCTTCTCAACATTGATCCACAAAAAAACATCAAAAATAGATCTTCTCCTACATCATAGGTGAAACACAGGGGCTGCTTTGCATGAAGATGCAGAGCTCTGTTTCACACTCTGTGGCCAAGTATAGGTTCACTTGGCCTCTCTGCCACACTATGGCATCATTTGGCACTCATGGCTCAATGTGGCACTATCCAACAGAACAAGTCTAATAACTATATGAATGAATTTATCTGTGGGAGGTATGTTTACCCTTCCCCACCGCTAGACTTCTGGAAGACACTTGGAAGCAAGGAGCTATTGCCTGTTGATAGAGATATTGGATGGAACATAACCAATGCAAACTCTATGGTGTAGTGCACAAGTTCCCTATTGTGCTACAAGGAATCAAGGTCTGGCTTCCCCTCTTTATCTGCCAGAAGGCACTTTGACCTTCTGCTAGGCAGGCCATGGGAGACCATTACCAAGGCTAAAACTACCAATTGTTTCAATGGGTCAGTGTGGTACACTTTACAAGGATCAAACCCAGTGCTACAGTCAATGTTTTGTGGTGTAACACCCTACAATAAGAGTACATATACTGCTTGCCCAAACATTCATCTTGTTTTAGAAGAAGATAATGCGCCTGACAATATACACCCAGCATTTGGAGCTGCTCATTGTTTATACAGGAGCAGATAGCCATAGTTCAAACAACATATCAGACAGTTGAACAGAAGATTAAGCCATTACTTACACCTTTGACTGATGGGTCTTTTCTTGCTGATTACATCAGACCACCAGAAGAAACACCAGAACATATACAACTTACACCTGAGAGACTTAAGCAACTTATCATTGGTGATGGAAACTTAACACCTGAGGAGACCTAATTATTTGAAGAAACCCTGAAAAGATATGATAAGGTTTTCTCATATAATGGCAAGGAGATGGGGCTCTTAAAGACATTGGTTGAAAAACCTATCAAGATATATACAGTGCCTCACACACCTTGGTCATAAAAGCCTTACTCACTGCCCAGAGGACTCCAAGCTGATGTGCATGATCTACTTAAGAAGAAGATTGATGCTGGTATCCTAGAGCTGTTGCATGGATGTCATGCTTACAGATGGTTTGTGACCAAAAAGAAGAATGGAAAGCTCCAATTCATACTAGACATGCAACCTGCAAATATTGTCACTATCAGAGATGTTGCAATACCTCTATCTATTGATGATTTGGCAGAGAGCTTCAGTGGTCACTCCATCTACTCAACATATGATCTCTACTCAAGATAGGACCAGATCCCCCTATATGAGACATTAAGAGACATGTTTGCACTCCAGACACCAATTGGACAGTTAACAATGACAAGACTCAGCCAAGGGGCTACAAACTCTGAGGCTCAGTTCCAGAGATGCATGGTGAATGTGCTGTACCAGCTTATACCTGAGAAACTTGCTGTCTTTGTAGATATCATAGGCATCAAGGAACAAAATACTGGGACACTACTGAAGTTATACCTGGAGTAAGAAAGTTTGTCTATGACAATACTTCAGAAAACAGTGCCATACTAGGAGCCATTGAAGAAGCTGGAATCACCATCAGTGGTGAGAAAAGCAGCTTTGGTGCATGAGAGATATCCATTGTTGGACAAAAAAGCAACACCTTTGGTTGTTCACCTGGAGACTCCAAGAAACAAAAATGTGCAACTAGCCTACCCCCACAAATCTGACACAAGCTTGTGGGTTATTTAGGATATAAATACCAAGATTTTTGGAGATAGCAGAACCAACTTACTGACTACAGAGAAAGAATACCCTGTTCCTCTGGGGAGAAGAGCAAGAAGAAGCCATGCAATTACTAAAAGAGGCCTTAGTATCTCCACTGGCTCTAAGACCTCTTGTCTACCAGAACACTGAATGCCCACCTATTTTGACAGTTGATGCAAGCCCTATAGGAGCTGGAGCACTACTTGGCCCAGATGATCAAAATGGCAACTGCTACGCATGCAGATATGTGAGCAGCTTATTCTCTCCTAGAGAACAAAGGTACTAACAGATTAAGTGCAAGCTACTAGGAGTTCTGAAGATGCTGAGGAAGCTGAAGTCACAATTCTACATGACTCATTTATCCTGGAGACAAATGCCAAACCACTTATAGGAATGATCTGCAGGCCTGACCTACCTGATGATGCCACAAACCAATGTATGGCATGGCTGAAGATGTTTGACCTTGTGGTTAGGCATATCCCTGCAAGACAAATGTTGTAGCTGATGCACTCTCCCGGAAGGAACAACAATTATTTGTCAACTTGGAGCCTCACTTTGATGATATGATTGATCCAGAGATCCAACATATTGCCATCAAAGACCAAGAGAGAACTACCTGGAGCCTGATCAAAGAATAGACCTGTTCTGTTGGATAGTGCCACATTGAGCCATGAGTGCCAAATGATGCCATAGTGTGCCAGAGAGGCCAAGTGAGCCTCTACCTGGCCACAGAGTGTGAAACATAGCTCTGCATCTTCATGCAAAGCAGCCCCTGTGTTTCACCCTTTCTGTTGGAGAAAATCCATTTTTTGACCTTTTTTTGTGGTTCAATGTAGCTCAGGATGTGTAAGAGCACAGGAGAACTGAAGATATGCGTCTGGCACTCAATACCCATGGCACTCTGAATCTAGCTCCTGTAGCTTGTATCATGTCACAAAATTGAATGGCACTATCTTGGTCCACTGGTACTATCTGGCACTATATTTAAATATTAGACCTAAAGTAAGATCTATACAAAGCACTTATAGTGCCAGATAGTACCAGTGGACCAAGATAGTGCCATTCAATTTTGTGACATGATACAAGCTACAGGAGCTAGATTCAGAGTGCCATGGGTATTGAGTACCAGAAGCATATCTTCAGTTCTCCTGTGCTCTTACACATCCTGAGCTACATTGAACCACAAAAAAAGGTCAAAAAATGGATTTTCTCCTGCGCAATGGGTGAAAAACAGGGGCTGCTTTACATGAAGATGCAGAGCTATGTTTCACACTTTGTGGCCAAGTATAGGCTCACTTTACCTCTCTGGCACACTATGGCATCATTTGGCACTCATGGCTCAATGTGGCACTATCCAACGGAACAAGTCTAATATCTAAGGATGCTCAAGAACCCTAGTTAGACAGAAATTCACAAGCTTAGAGAACTCAGAAAGAAGACACACCAATACTATCTCAAAGATGATCTTCTCTTTAAACAAGTGAAGCCTGGACTTATGCCAAGAAGAGTAGTCACTACCCCACAAGCCCAACTGACCATCATGACATATATCCACCAAGGAGAACAAGGAGGACATGGAGGTCAAGAAGCCACCTACAATACCACAGCTCAGAGGTACTACTGAGAAAACATGCACTATGATATCCAATGCAGCAGCAGTGAAAGACTGGGTGTTTATTTAGGTAAAGGATATGAGAAAAAGATCTACTCAAGCCTGAGACAAGAAAGCATCAGAAAAAGGTTGCAGTTCTCATCAAATAATGCCACCAACCCAGAGCAGGCTGAATCCCATAATAGCCAAGAGGAATTACCAACTAGAAAATAGCTGCTTTATCAAGAGTAGGAGGTGCAGCTTGTTGAGCCACAGTCCAGTGAGGTAGATGAGTATGCAGTTCAAAGCAATATGTCTACCACTGCCTCAATGTCATCCATAGTAGACAGAGCAGAGATCCTACAAACAGACAGAGCAACAACTTCAATAACTCAAAGGACTATTGCAATGCCTAAAGTGGAATTTTGAAGCATCAATAGGCACACCAAGAGGTTGCATACTACTTCAAGAGCAGTGCTCAGGAAAACACACTCAAATATAGCAAGAACATATTGCAAAGACCGGCAGATAAGGTGCTAAACCTTTCAGTGCTGGCTGAAGACCAGGACTTATGGGAACCAGTCAAAGAACTGAGGCATTAAGCTACAGGGTTCCTGCCACAGTCATGGAAAAACACATTTAAGCAGATATATTTATTGAATGGTGAATTTTGATGAAAGTACTTGTTGAGTGTGGGGCAGGGCATATTTTTTGTATTTGGTATAGGGACTTGTATACCAGCACAATTTGCAACTGAGGTATAACTGAGGTTTCAATGGAAATATATTAATATATGCATCAAAGTTTAGAGAATAGGTTAAGTCGGGGTGTAAGGAGTGTGAAAGAGAGGCAGTAGCCAATCAATGTGCACAAACATAGAAGGTGACTGAGTGACCAGGAACAGAAAGTGAGTGAATTTGAAGAGGAACAGCCAAAAGTCACATATAGGTTGTTGTAGTCAAAAATATTGACTAAGTTCTTTGTGAGATATGGGGTGCAATTGTTTTTTGATGATCTTTGCTTGGGGCCCTGACAGGATCAGTACCTCTTAGTTACAGGACTTTAAGTTTGTGATGGTCTATTGATGGGATAACCACAATTATTGCTCTTATGGGGAGATACCAAAGTTATAGGGTATCTGTTGGAGCAACAGCTATTCACTGGGATCAATGTTTTTGCTCTTTAATAATAAATTTATACCGATGATCAAGTTATATATGGGGCAGTTCAAGCTCAATGCACCCTCAAGATACCAGACAAATTTTACAGAATTGGAAACATATTACAGAGTATTTACTACCCATTATACTTCTGATGGGCTCTAATCAATTTTGTATGCATATGCACCAGTACAGATGCAAGGATGGGTGAACTGGATATGTATTGATTCAAGTGATATTCTGAAGCTGTTTCTACTGAGTGTATATTAGAAGTATTGGGGGTCATATGTTGACACTGCAGGAATATGTATCCAGAAGCCAATCACCAATGCCAACTTGACACATCTACAGCTTTTATGCAAAGAGCTTGCGGTGGGGTTTGAGAGGCTATACTGCAAGTATAAAGCTGAGTTCATGGATCAATACCGCTACTGTATTCATAATCTGCTCCATCTTGCTAGGTGCATCAAAAATATAGGGCCTTGCCTTACCTGTTGGGAGTTTTCTATGGAGGGGATGTGTGGGGAGATAGAAGTCAAGTCAAGTAGCATGTAGTATCATATCCCTATCTCATTAAGAATATTACCTTCAGGTCTGTCATATATGTGATGACTTGGTGCATGGAGGACAGCCTGAAAGAGTTGGCAGATACTGAGGACAGATGTGCACATGCAATACCTCTGGCTCTGGCATTGAGAGGCTAAGCAGCCCCAACACAGGGGTAATCAGTTGAGTAATGAAAAGTTGGGTTGGGCACAACAAGCAGCCAGCTTTTAATAGGAGAACTTTACCAGAATATTCTGGGTTTCTTTTGATCACAAGCCAGCACCAACTCCACTCATTACAGAATCTAGATAAACAAGAGCCAGAGTGCACCTTTAAGGGGGACTAGAATCTAACAACAAGAAGTAAAATAGAGGCTAAATTACATTGGATCTGCTCAAAGAAATGTCAAGTGCATGCAGACTGTTATAATGAAATGGAATTCTAGTCCAAAGACCGCTTAAACACTGTCAAGTCTTAATCTTTATTTGGCAATGAGATTGTCAAGATACCATCAAAATCTTGTCATTTTATTGTGTAGCAGGCCAACAATTCCAAGCTGCTGGCATTATGTTGGGCAGACCAAGCCAGCTAATATATCTAACTACCTTATATGGCAAAAAACTTGACAGTACTCTGAAGACCTCATTGCTAACCTCCTCTTGCATTGTATTGTCAGTATAGCAGCCTACAGCTGGTTCTGTATAATGCTACAATACCAATCTGCTAAATGGTAATTTCTTGCTCTACCTCTGTTTATGTCACTCATTTATTTCACTGCAGAGCTACCTCATTTTATTTGCTTACCCATAGCTACCATGGGTATTCCACATATAGCTTGAATCAAAAAAATTATGGCCTCCTGCATACTGACCTCTGCATACATGCACACCCACTGCAATTTGAGTCCTTCTAACACCTCAATCTTGCAGCTCTTTGGTGTGATGCTTGCAAAGTTGCCATATACCTTGTACCACTGCTAACTCATACATCTTGCAACATAATGCTTGATTGTTACCACTTTGCTATGAATACCTCTGAATATCTGCC
Source organism: Basidiobolus meristosporus CBS 931.73 (assembly GCA_002104905.1). Lineage (NCBI taxonomy): Eukaryota > Fungi > Basidiobolomycota > Basidiobolomycetes > Basidiobolales > Basidiobolaceae > Basidiobolus > Basidiobolus meristosporus. The sequence goes on along the minus strand of MCFE01000430.1, from coordinate 59,895 downwards.
AAGAGCTTCTTAGTATATAGTCAACATATTCATTCTCCCCGCTGGATACAAGTTCCATTATAGGTGCTCTGGCTCTTACTTGTGTGAGTTCTGTATTGAATGATGTAGAAACTGGCTTGTGACCAAGAGAAACCCGGCATACTTTGGCAAAGTTGTCTTATGCTCCAATAGATATCCTCTATCTTAAGTATCTCTGGTTTCCAATTAATTCTATATTCTGGCCAATGGCCAATAGTTTGCCAACTTTGCTGCAATTGCATGCTGACTTCTGCACACTCTCTCTGTGGGAAGATGAGGTTCTGGGTGTGGTGTTTGGATAATAGCAATGTGTGAGGGTTATGGAGTAAATGCCTTGGACCTAACACATTCAAGGACAATACTGTCCATTGTGCCCAGAAAAGCTGGCTATCTTGCTAATGACTGGGGTTTTTCCAACACAGATAATAATATGAGCTCAGGTATAACAGTCATTTGGTAGTATTGGGCTGAAAAGTATATATAAGCAAGGAGGATTTTCAAGGCAAGGCTGTTTATTTAAGACCTGTGTTTTATCAGACTAGAAATACATAAGAGGGGATAGAACTATATAAATTTTTGGATAATGTGGATACCAAGAGATATTGGCCAATACTGCTGGGGTTGTGGGGTGAGGCACAGTAAATATGCCAAGATAAAGATATACTAAAGAACAGACTAGAACATCCCATGGGGATATGCCAAGAGTCATCTGATAATGTGACTAGGCCATGTGACTTGCAACTACCATACATGGCACAGAGCTACATATGCTTCCAAGGAAAGCTTCCATAAAATGATCCATTTTTTACATTGACTTGGAGCTTTCTAGAAGCTGCTAGAATGTAGTAGAACTTTCTAGAAGGAGCTGGAATTGCTTCACCAACTTGATTTGGTCAAATCATGCAAGGTCATAGATGCCATGTGATCATGAATCAGAGTGCCCTTGACAATTTTCTCTACAGGTGTTGTCTTTTTGCATATTAGCTTTTTAGCAGGCTCCTGCAAGTTACTGTTGTCAAGGGAGATAGGCTGGCATTCCATCAGTACACCATCTTCTTCAAAGTAATCACTGTGTATGCAATATTTAGATGGCTGAGGTGAGCTCAAAGGCATCACAAGATCACCTCACTCAGTTTGCACAAGGTAACAAGTATGGCTAGGTGCCTATACAGAAATATCTAGTGGCTAGCAAGCTACTGTTGGTACAGCAGTGACTGATGAATAGTCAAATATCAATGATGCGCAAAACATTGTCCATAATTCTTGTGATATTTCCTATGCTGTCTGTATGATCCATGGCTAAGAGGCATGTTACAATAGCCACTTGGACCTTTTCTTCTTCTCTTATGGCATTGAATCAAAGTAGTCTTCTCCATGAGGCAAACAGTTGGATACTCAACAGTATAATGTTACTATATCTCTTGCTTGTCAGTTCTCATATGAATTTAAGACAACCTTGTATTTGAGACATTGCACCTACATGAATGTAAGAATTGACAATGACCTGCCATGGTAAACATTATAAAAAAAGTTGTGGTACCACATACACACGTATATGTAACACTATTTCCCCTTTGGTTTGACTCACTTCCATATATATGCCGCCAAAAAATAAAGCAAAGTTGTCTGTTTCCACTTTGGTTTGAGTCACTTCCTTACATATTCCCCCAAAAAATAAAGCAAAGTCATCTGGTTCCCAGTTAAGACCCACTGTTGACAGCAGCAGAGGAACCAGCTAGTGACTGCCATAGTATCTCCATTTTCTGTAATAGCCAGTGTGGTGTCAGCTCTTATCAAAGCACAGATGAGCCAATTAGGTGCAGTGGTCAATAGGATAGATGCAATGGCCCAGAGATATCAGAGAATAGTCTAGAAACAAGATAAGCAGATAATACGTGTGGTGCAATCAATATCCCAAGTAGAGAATGCATTTTCTATGCTACAAAGAAGGAACTCAAGTAGCTCAATGTTACAGCCAAGAATTGGGCCATTCCCCAATGTAGCAGCAGAGGAGCTCTGTACAGTCTTTGAAGTGTAACAGTAGTGCCCAATGATAAAGTTCACAGAAAAGCTTAACACTGCATGAGAGGGAGAGATTGTAGGGCTTATACACAAGCCTACAGTTAAATGACATTCAAGATCCAAGTAGCTGATGAGTACACTGATGTATTGTGGGTTAATATTCAAGAGGAAGTTGGAAGTCTAGCACAGCATCATCTTAAGGCTGGCATACCTTGACACCTCCAGGAGCTCTGGCCCAAGCAGAATGTACTGGACCTGTTTCATAAGTATCATTTGGGATTCAAGCAAGCAAACAGATCTTAGGCCAGCAATGGAATGCTAAGAAAGCATATCAAGAATAGCACAAAGTAGCCACAGCTCAGTCACAGTAGCAGTGCAAGACTTGACAATGATAACGGCCTGCAGCTTTCTCAGAAGCCTGTCAAAAGCAGGGCTGGAATCCCCATACAATTGGCCAAGATATGCCAAGCTGCCAACAGAGTGCCTGCATGGGACAAGCAAGCAAAAACAGATGCTGCATTGGAGCATTGACAAAGGACAAACAAAGTACAATACAATAGGAAGCACTTGGTCACAGTAGCAGTGAAGGACAGAGGAGAGTGAGGCAGCAAAACAGAGTTGCAGTTCTCACTTATTAATGCTGTCTGTCTAAAACAGGCTAAATCTCATCATAGCCTAAAAAAGTTACCAACTACAAAACAGCGGTTTTCTCACAAGCTGGAAGTGCAGCCAGTTGAGCTATACTCTAGTGAGGTGTGCCAGTTTACCAAGAAAAGCAACTCATCTACCACTGCCTCCATGCCCTCCATTGTAGACAGAGTGGAGATTGTACCAACAGACATATAAACAATATCATAAACTGAAAAGATCATCAAAAGGCATATAGTGGAATTTTGGAATGTTAATAGTAGCACCTAGAGGTTGCAGCACTACTTCAAGTGTATTGGTCAAGAAAACACAGTTGAATATTGTAAGGATCTGTTGCAACAACTGCCAGATGAGGTACTCAAAACTGCAGTGCCAGCTGAAGACCTGGATGTATGGGAACCAATGAATGAACAGTGTCATAAAGCTGCAGGGTTCCTGCCAAAGCTATTCAAAAAGGGCATTACAGCAAAATAATTATTGAATGGTGGATATTAATAGATGTACTGGTTGAGTGTGGGGTTGGGCTTAATGTTAGCATTGGGTATGGGGGGTTATATAGATCAATTCTTCTTAGCCAATGTACTTTAATTTTTGATAGCTTTCTGATGGGGTCATCATAACAGTTTCTCAAAGGGATTATAAATCTTAAAAAACAGTCAAAAAAAATGATTTTCTCCAGGGCGGTAGGCAAAATATGATGCTTTTGTTGCACACAGATGTAAAACTATCCTTCACCCACTGTGGCAAGTATAGGTCAGCTTTACCTCTAAGGCACACTATGGGGTTATTTGGCATCCATGGCTCAATGTTGCAATCATCAATGGAACAGGTTTATCATCTCAGATATAGGAATGTTTCAAAATCACAGTAGTAATGATAAAAAGTGACAAAATAGCATTATGCTGTTGAGTGTCAAGCTGTTAGCCCTATGGACAAGACTTCTTTGATTCCATGCCATAAGAGAAGGGAAAAACAACCATGTAGTCAGCATAGAAGTATTACCAGGATCACAGCCAGTGGTTTGCCACTCAAGTAATATATGACCATTTCTCAGATACTACTCTATCCACAATATCCTGCTAGCCACTTGGCACTTCTATCATAGCACCTAGCTGTACTCTTCACCTTATGCAAACTGGCTCAGGTGTGATTTTCACACATTAAGGCTTACCTTACCTTCTGAATATGGCCTGCAGAGTATAGCATCAAAGAAGAAAGCTCACTCATGGATTGTGAGCCTAACTCCCTACATAACAGTACCCTGTGCAAGCCCAACAAAATCCCAATGTGCAATGAGACAGCACCTGCGGAAAAATGCCAAGGATACATTACAGAGTCAAGTGAGCCCAGTAGTCCAGTTGCAAGTGAATGATGCAATGCTGCAGCTAGAGCGGTGGCATACCTCCATCACATCAGTAATGGGAGCTTTGAGGATTTACTGCTACTCTTGACAAAGGCATTCTGGGATGCAACTTACCATGTACTTGGTACAGGTGGAATACCATCAGGCAGCTGACAACATATGAGCCAAGGACCATCTTGATACCAGCATGTGTCAACAGTGGCATGGCATTCAGATTAGAAAGCACCACTATTGTAAGGTGTCAGACTTGTTGGAAATTTACCATCATAGGGGTAAAATATTTCTCACACCTACTTATATTCCACTAATACACCATTTAAAGATGCATATGCAGTTCAACAAAAATTGTGAAGCAATAGAGTACTGCATACAGCTTCAATCATATGCAAAAGTTTCTGATATATTCAATGGCAAACATTAGAAGCAGCTAAGCAGTAAGGTCTGCTTTGGAGGTATGTAATACTATGCCTTTGCCTTGGCTCTTGATGGATTATTACTGAAACAGTACTATGCCAGTAAATCCTGCTGGCCCGCAATTTCCATCAATCTGTATCCAGTACTAATTTTAGGGTACAAGAGCAGGAATCTGACAGTATTCTCACTGATATATGGGCCTAAATCTCTTTTCAACATTAAAGCTACCTGTATCCCTTGCTGCATGAATATTGTAAGCTCTCCTGCAGGATACCAACCTGGCAAAGCGCATGTCAGTATCTGTAAAGAAGATACTCAAGCTCCAACAAGATAGCCAGCTTTTCTGGGCTCCATGGAGGTATTTCTGTCAAATGTGTGAGATCCAGTAGATTTACTCCATGGCTCACACATATTTTTGTTTTCAAAAAACCAAAACTAAGAACATCATCCTCCCACAGAGAAAATGTACCTGAGTCAGCTTGCAGTTGCTGCAAAGCTGGCAAGCTGTGAGCTATAGGCCACTTGGTTGAACTGAATATATAGTTAGGCAAGTGGTCTTCTGAAGCCATTGCTACCAGAGGTACATTGGAAGCATTGGGAGTCATATGTTGATATTGTAGGAATGGTGTTCACACTCAGATCACCAATGCCAACTTGCTGCATCTACAGCTATCATGCCAGAAGTTTTTAACAATATTTAAGCTATTGGACCACAAGCTTAAAGCTGAATGCATAGTCTTTGCTGCTACTGCATCCACTCTGTACTCCTTCCTGCTTAGTGTGGGGGGTGGTATAAATAAATGGCGCAAAGGGAGGTAGCAAAGGAAGCACTGTTTGGTAAATTGGCATGGTAGTACTATACAATACTACCTGCAGACTCCATATATATAACAACAATAAATGTCCACAACAAGGCATTCAAAATACTATTGCGGTTGTTTACACATGTGGCAACTTAATGAGCTGGCCAGATGGGTCTGCTCTAGCAAGTGAAGGCTGCTTTAAAACCATAAGAGTGCAATCAAATTCCCTTCAAGGACCATTTTAAGAGTATTAAGTATATTTGCCTACTGCGCTGTATATTCAGCAAAATACCATTATCATCCCATCATAAGATTGTAAGGTGGCTCAAAAATTCCAAGCTGTTGGGCCCTAGGGAGCTTGTATGAACTGTTGCAATTTAAAAAGTGATTTGGATATAAGGAACTTATCAAGAAATAGTGATAATAGTTGAACTGTTGTTAATTAATAAAGGAGCTCAGTATTTATACCATTGTAGAGGTAATACAGCTATAACACTAAGTAAGGTGGGTTTCTCAATATTCAGGAGCAATCTGTAACAATTTCAGGGTTAGTACATAATAGTTAGTATTGGTGCTAATTTGATCCTGACTATAGGGGAATAACCATAATATCATAGATCTGAAGAAAGTGGCCAAGTTAAAGCTGTAAATTAGTCCTACAGTGACCAAGACTAGTCCAGAATTGTTAAGTAAATTTTAAGCTGCAGAATGATACCAAATAGTCCAATATTTCAACACTCCCCCCTCAACTAAATAATTTCTTAATCCTAATTCCTCTCTGAGATTCTCAAATTGTGTCCTAGCTAGTGGTTTTGTCAATATATCTGCACCATTTTCTTAGTTGGGCATTACACTAACTCTACTTAGTTTTTTTCTACAGCTTCCCTCACAAAGTGATGCTGTATATCAATGTGCTTAGTTCTGGCATGATTTGTAGGATTTCTAGCTAATGAGATACAACTTTGATTATTGTTGTAAATACATGTTGGTTCATCTGAGTTAAAACCATTCTTGTAGCCATATAGCCTTCTTAGTTGCTTGACATGCAGCCATATATTCAGCTTCAGTTGTAGATTGGGCTACAGTTGGTTGTTTCTTGCAAATCCAAGTAATAGCTGTACCAGCATAAAGAAATACATAGCCAGTGGTAGAGCGTCTGTCAATTAGGTCTCTACCCCAATCTGAATCACTATAACCTTTGAATTTTTGCCTATTAGCTGCTCCAGAGGATTCCAGTACCATATTTATGGTACCTTGTAGATATCTGAAAATCTGCCTAACTGCTGCAATTTGATCTGATCCATAATTCTGAATGAATTGACTGACTATTCCAGCTGCTACTGCAATATCTGGGCATGTAGCCACCATCAAGTACATAGGCTACCAACCATTGATTGATGGGGAAAGTTTTGGTCCATATTTGAGCCATTTTCATCGATAACTGGCTAAGATTTGCTTAATTTCAGGTTATTGTCCATAAGGGTTGCTGCAGCTTTGCAATTTTCCATTTTGAAGCATCCAAGAATGTCCCTGATGTACTTAGACTGATTCAGCACAATTTTCTGCGTAGGTATGTCAAATATGACCTCAATTCCAAGAAAATAGCTCAATTTTCAAAGATCTTTCATCTCAAACTTGCTGAGGACATCTGATTTTGTCTGCATAAGTGCCTCTTGGTCACTTAAAGCTATAATTAGGTTGTCCACATAAAGAACTAGGATGATCACACCCTTTTTGAGCCGTTTCACATATATACCGTGATCTGCAGTGCTACAAGAGAGCCCAATTTCCTCTAGATATGTGTCAATCTGATATACCATGCTCTAGGTGCCAGCTTAAGCACATACATTGATTTTCAAAGTTTGCACACCTTATTGGGTACTTTTGGATTGGTAAAGCCTTCTGGTTTCTCCATATATATAGTTTCTAGCAAATCCCCATTTAGAAAGGCTGTTTTGACGTCCGTTTGGTGTAGAACTAGACTGTGTACAACTGCCAGGGCAAGAACTGTCCTAATGGAGTTAAACTTGGCAACCAGAGCAAATGTTTCTTTAAAGTCTAGTCCCTAGATCTGGGAATATCCTTTAGCCACCAATCTAGCCTTGTACTTATCAATGTCACCATTTGAGGTTATCTTGATCTTATGGACCCATTTACATCCTATTGGCTTTCTCCCAGTTCGTAAATCTACCAGATCCCACGTTTTTGTTGCAATTTAAGAAGTAATTTGGATATAAGGAACTTATCAAGAAAAAGTGATAATAGTTGAACTGTTGTTTATTCATAGAGAAGCTCAGTATTTATACCTTTGTGGAAGTAATACAGCTGCAACACCAAGTAAGGTGGGTTTCTCAATATTCAGGAGCATTGTGTAACAGTTACAGGGTTAGTACATAATGTTTGGTAATAGTGCTAATTTGAACCGGACCATAGGGGAATAATCATAAGATCATATATCTGGAGAAAGTGGCAAAGTTAAGGCAGTAAATGAGTCCTACAGTGACTAAGACTAGTCTAGAATTGCTTAGTAAATTTTTAGCTGCTGAATGATATCAAATAGTCCAATATTTCAACACTCCCCCTCAACTAAATAATTTCTTAATCCCACTTTCTCTCTAAGGATCTCAAAATGTGGCCTAGCTAGTGGTTTTGTCAATATGTCTGCCACCATTTTGTCAGTTGGGGAGTAAACCAGCTCCACTAAGTTATTTTCTACAGCTTCCCTCACAAAGTGATGCTGCATATCAAAGTGCTTAGTTCTGGCATGATTAGTAGGATTTCTAGCTAATGAAATACAACTTTGATTATCCTTGTAAATACATGTTGGTTCACCTGAATTAAAACCTAAGTCTTGGAATAATTTTTGTAGCCATATAGCCTCCTTAGTTGCTTGGCATGCAGCCATATATTTGGCTTCAGTTGTAGATAGTGCCACAGTTGGTTGTTTCTTGCAATTCCAAGTAATAGCTGCACCAGCATAAAGAAATACATAGCCTGTGGTAGAGCGTCTGTCAATCAGATCCCTACCCCAATCTGAACCACTATAACCATCAAATTTTTGCCTATTAGCTGCTCCAGAGTATTCCAGTACCATATTTATGGTACCTTATATATATCTGAAAATCTGCTTAACTGCTGCAATTTGATCTGATCCATAATTTTGCATGAATTGACTGACTATTCCAACTGCTACTGCAATATCTGGACATGTAGACACCATCAGGTACATTAGGCTACCAACCATTGATGGATAGGGAAAGTCTTGGTCCATATTTGAGCCGTTTTCATCTATAACTGGCTGAGATTTGCTTAATTTCAGGTTATTGTCCATGGGGGTTGCTGCAGGTTAGCAATTTTCCATTTTGAAGCGTCTAAGAATGTCTCTGATGTACTTAGACTGATTCAGCACAATTTTCTGCGTAGGTATGTCAAATTTGACCTCAATTCCCAGAAAATAGCTCAATTTACCAAGATCTTTCATCTCAAACTTGCTGAAGAGATCTGATTTCGTCTGTTTAGGTGCCTCTTGATCACTTGTAGCTATAATTAGGTTGTCCACGTAAAGAACTAGGATGATCACACCCTTTTTCAGCTGTTTCACATATATACTGTGATCTGCAGTGCTACAAGAGAACCCAATTTCCTCTAGATATGTGTCAATATTGTTATACCATGCTCTGGGTGCCTGCTTAAGTCCATAAAACAATTTTCTAAGTTTGCACACCTTATGGGGGTCTTCTGGATTGGTAAAGCCTCCTGGTTTCTCCATATATATAGTTTCTTGCAAATCCCCATTTAGAAAGGCTGTTTTGACGTCCATTTGGTGTAGATCTAGACTGTGTACAGCTGCCAGGGCTAGAATTGTCCTATATAGAGTTAAACTTGGCAACCGGAGTAAATGTTTCCTTAAAGTCTAGTTCCTGGACCTGGGAATAGCCTTTAGCTACCAATCTAGCCTTGTACTTATCAACGGCACCATTTGTGGTTATCTTGATCTTGTAGACCCATCTACATACTATTAGCTTTCTCCCATTTGGTAAATCTACCAGTTCCCACGTTTTTGCCTTTATCAGTGATTGGTACTCCTCCTGCATGGCTTGCTGCCACTAAGTAGCATCTGGACCTTGCATTGCCTGTTCCAGATTCTGAGGTTTGGCACATAAGGCAAGATAAGCTTCTTCATGATCATTGGATGTCTGCCACCAGGATGCAGGGGCATTTCTTATTCTGGTAGATCTCCTAACTGGGATAATCTGTTCTGATCTGGAACTGGTAGAAGTATCTTCCATCTCTGGTTGGATTTGGTACGTATCTTCTTCACTTGTGTTGATTGCATCATCAGGCAGCTGGCCAATGATTTCCGTGGCTTTCTGGTCTAAATTCTCCTCAAATACAATGTCCCTGCTCTTGATCAGCTTCTGAATCTTGGCATCATACACTCTATACCCTTTAGTATCTTCACAATACCCAAGAAAGATCCCTTTCCTACTCTTTGGTTCCAACTTTGGGCGTTTTTTGTCAGGGATGTGATAAAAAACATCACTGCCAAAGATCCTGATGTGCTGGAGATCTGGTTTTTAGCCTGTATATGCTTCAAAGGGTGTAGAATCACGTAGTGCTGTTGTTGGGCATCTGTTCTTGATGTGTACAGCGGTAGCAACAGATTCAGCCCAAAACTTGTAGTCCATTCCCTTATCATGTAGCATAGATCTTCCCATCTCTACTATTGTTCTATTTGCACGTTCTGCTACTCCATTTTGCTGTGGAGTATGAGGAACTGTGGTCTGTTGAGGTATACCAGTAGACAAGCAGTATTTTGCAAACTCCTTTGAGCGGTATTCTCCTCCATTGTCACTTTGTAGTACCTTCAATTTACACCCAGTTTGTGTTTCTGCCATGTTCTTGAAGTGCTTAGACGTCTCTAAAGCTTCATCCTTTGTTTTGAGGAAGTACACCCATGTATATCTTGTCTTGTCATCAATAAACGTCATAAAGTATCTCTTGGCTCCAAAGGACAGTGCTCCCATGGGGCCACATATGTCTGAGTGTACAATAGCCAATATTTTGGTGGTATTGATGCCTTCTGAGCTCTTGAAACGTTGCCTGGCTTGTTTGCCATATGAACATCCCTTACTAACATTCAATTTGATCGGAATTGAGTATTTTAGGCCCAAAACAAGCTGATTTCTCACCAATTGGCTCATTTTCTGTTCCCCATTGTGTCCTAGCCTCCTATGCCACGTCTCCCAGTTGGTTTCATCAATTTCAGCAATGTTGACATACTCAGGTACAATGATCTTGCATTGTAGCTTGTATATATTGTGATCTCTGATTCCCAAAGCTAATTTTTGTCCATTTTCACTCAATATTGAGCAGCTCATCGTAATAAAAACAAATTTCAGTCCCTGAGTAGTTGCTTTACTGACTGAGAGTAGGTTCTTAGCTATTCCAGGTACATAGAGTACGTCAGTCAGTTTTGCTGTTGTTGCCCCTGAGTTATCACTCATATTTAGTTGTATAGACCCACTGGCGGTAGCTTCCAATGCAGAGTTATCTCCCAGATAAACCTTTCTTATGGGAATAGTCTTTAAGTTGCTGAACTAATCCTTTATACCACAAAATGCTGTGATTCTTCAGAGTCAATATACAATTCATTACTTTGGTTACTTGCACTCTCTTGTACAGTTACAAATAACTGTTCATCAGTAGTTATACGGTTTGCCTGCTCTAGTTTCTGTTTTTTGTCTGCTTGTTTCTTGTTGCATTCTCTTGCCAGTGTCCTGGCTTCTTACAGTAGTTACAGCAGCCAGGTTTTCTTTGGTTTTGTTGCTTTCCCTTCTTTTCTGTATGCCCTTCTGAACTGAATAAAGCATTATCTTCAATTTTCTCTGCTTGATCATTACGTCTAAGTTCTTCATGGAGAAGTCTTCCTTTGACATAGTCTAAAGTCAAGTTGTCTTCTCTGCTTTCAAAAGAAAGTATGAGTGGCTCATACTTGTCTGGTAGGCTGCAAAGCAGACAGAGTATCTTTTCTTCATCATCTACACCAGCATTAATACTGTAAAGTTCTTCTGCAACTGTCTCCATTCTGGTAATGAGTTGTAGAATGTCATCATCTGGCTTCTTCCTCATGTTGAAGAACTTTTGTTCCAAATAAAGCTTGCTTGATACTGAATTTGCTCTAAAGATCTTCTCTAAGGATTCCCATGCTGCTTTGGTAGTATTTGAGGCATGGATTTGTCCAATGAAGGAGTCTTGCACATTGATGCATATGGCATTAAAGGCCTTTCTCTCCTTCTCTTGAAACTTCTCCACATCTTCTGCTGTTCCTTTGGGCTCAACTTCCTTTCCTGTTACTATGTTCCAAAGCTTTCTTTCCTCAAGGTGGATCTGCATCTTGATTATCCAAAGTCTGTAGTTCTTCCCATCAAACCTCTCCTTTACAGGGAAGATGTTGGTATTGCTTTGTTTGCTGGTAGAAGTCATCTTTAGAATAGATTAAGACAATTGGGGCTCATAACCTGTTGCAATTTAAGAAGTAATTTGGATATAAGGAACTTATCAAAAAATAGTGATAATAGTTGAACTGTTGTTTATTCATAAAGAAGCTCAGTATTTATACCTTTGTAGAAGTAATGCAGCTGCAACACTAAGTAGGGAGGGTTTCTCAATATTCAGGAGCATTGTGTAACAGTTTCAGGGTTAGTACATAATGTTTGGTAATGGTGCTAATTTGATCCTGACTATAGGGGAATAATTATAAGATCATATATCTGGAGAAAGTGGTGAAGTTAACGCAGTAAATAAGTCCTACAGTGACTAAGACTAGTCTAGAATTGTTAAGTAAATTTTTAGCTGCTGAATGATACCAAACAGTCCAATATTTCAACAGTTTTTGCCTTGATCAGTGATTGGTACTCCTCCTGCATAGCTTGTTGCCACTTAGAGGCATCTGAACTTTGCATTGCCTGTTCCTGATTATGAGGTTTGGTACATAAGGCAAGATCTACTTCTTCATGATCATTAGATGTCTGCCACCAGGATCCAGGGGCATTTCTTATTCTGGTAGATCTCCTAAGTGGGATAATCTGCTAAGATCTAGAACTGGTAGAAGTATCCTCCGTATCTTGCTGGATTTGGTATGTATCTTCTTCATTAATGTTGATTGCATCATCAGGCAGCTGGCCAATGATTTCTGTGGCTTTCTGATCCTAATTCTACTCAAGAACAATGTCCCTGCTCTTGATCAGCTTCAGATTTTTGCTATCCTACACTCTATACCCTTTAGTATCTTCACAATACCCAAGAAAGATCCCTTAGCGACTTGCTGGTTCCAATTTTAAGCGTTTTTTGTCAGGGATGTGATAAAAACAATACTGCCAAAGATCTGGAGGTGCTAGAGATCTGGTTTTTGCCTGTATATTCTTCAAAAGGTGTACAATTACGTAATGCTGTTGTTGGGCCTTTGTACGTGATGTATACAGAGGTAGCAACAGATTCAGCCTAAGACTTGTAGTCCATTCCCTTATCATGTAGCATAGATCTTCCCATCTCTACTATTGCTCTAATTGCACCTTCTGCTACTCCATTTTGCTGTGGAGTATGAGGAACTGTGGTCTGTTGAAGTATACCAGTAGACAAGCAGTATTTTGCAAACTCCTTTGAGCAGTATTCTCCTCCATTGTCACTGTGTAGTACCTTCAATTTACACCCAGTTTGTGTTTTGGCCATTTTCTTGAAGTGCTTAAATGTCTCTAAAGCTTTATCCTTTGTTTAGAGGAAGTACACCAATGTATATCTTGTTTTGTCATCAATAAATGTCATAAAGTATCTCCTGGCTCCAAAGGACAGTGTTCTCATGGCACCTCATATGTCAGAGTGTACAATAGTCAATATTTTGATGGTATTGATGCCTTCTGAGCTCTTGAAACATTGCCTAGCTTGCTTGCTATATGAACATCCCTTACAAACATTCAATTTGATCTGAATTGAGTATTTTAGGCCCAAAACAAGCTGATTTTTCACCAATTGGCTCACTTTCTGTTCCCCAATGTGTTGTAGCCTCCTTTGCTATGTCTCCCAGTTGGTTTCTTCAGTTTCAGCAATGTTGACATACTCAGGTACAATGATCTTGCATTATAACTTGTATATATTGTGATCTCTGATGTTCAAAGCTAATTCTTGGCCATTCTCACGCAATATTGAGCAGCTCATCGTAGTAAAAACAAATTTCAGTCCTTGAGCAGTTGCTTTACTGACTGAGAGTAAGTTCTGAGCTATTGTAGGTACATAGAGTATGTCCGTGAGTCTTGCTGTAGTTGCCTCTGAGCTATTGCTCATATTTAGTTGAATAGACCCACCTGCGGTAGCTTCCAGAGCAGAGTTATCTCCCAGATAAACCTTTCTTACGGGAATAGTTTTTAAGTTGCTGAACCTCTCCTTTATACCACAAATATGCTGTAATGCTAGAGTCAAATGCTTTTGTCTGCTTGTTTCTTCTTGCATTCTCTTGCCCAGTGTCCTGGCTTTTTACAATATTTACAGCAATCAGGTATTCTTTGGTTTTGTTGTTTTCCCTTCTTTTCTGAGTGCCTTTCTGAACTGAATAAGGCATTATCTTCAATTTTCTCTGCTTGGTCATTACGTCTGAGTTCTTCATGGAGAAGTCTTCCTTTGTCATAGCCTAAAGTCAAGTTGTCTTCTCTGCTTTCAAAAGAAAGTATGAGTGGCTCATACTTGTCTGGTGGGCTGCAAAGCAGACAGAGTATCTTTTCTTCATCATCTACAACAGCATTAATACTGTAAAGTTCTTCTGCAAGTGTCTCCATTTTGGTAATGAGTTGCAACATATCATCATCTGGCTTCTTCCTCATGTTGAAGAACTTTTGTTTCAAATAAAGCTTGCTTGATACTGACTTTGCTCTAAAGATCTTCTCCAAGGATTCCCATGCTGCTTTGGCAGTATTTGAGGCATGGATTTGTCCAATGAAGGAATCTTGCACATTGATACATATGGCATTAAAGGCCTTTCTCTCCTTCTCTTTAAACTTCTCCACTTCTTCTGCTGTTCCTTTGGGCTCAACTTCTTTTCCTGTTACTATATTCCAAAGCTCTCTTTCCTTAAGGTGGATCTGCATCTTGATTCTCCAGAGTGTGTAGTTCTTTTCATCAAACCTCTCCTTTACAGGGAAGATGTTTGTGTTGTTCTGTTTGCTGGTAGAAGTCACCTATAGAATAGATTAAGGCAATTGGGGCTCATAGCCTGTTGCAATTTAAGAAGTGATTTGAATATAAGGAACCTATCAAGAAATAGTGATAATAGTTGAACTGTTGTTAATTAATAAAGAAGCTCAGTATTTATACCTTTGTAGAAGTAATTCAGCTGTAACACTAAGTAAGAGGGGTTTCTCAATATTTAGGAGCAATCTGTAACAATTTCAGGGTTAGTACATAATAGTTAGTATTTGTGCTAATTTGATCCTGACTATTGGGGAATAATCATAAGATCATAGATCTGAAGAAAGTGGCAAAGTTAGAGCTGTAAATTAGTCCTACGGTGACCAAGACTAGTCCAGAATTGTTAAGTAAATTTTAAGCTGCAGAATGATACCAAATAGTCCAATATATCAACATGAACCCCTCACATTGGGTGCCACCTATGTGGTGGTGTATAGGTCCAAGGGAGAGATATGTCCAACACTTCCCAAGTGTTTTGTGTGTGGGGTGCTCACATGGTGCAATAACCTCTGGCAAAAGCTTGCTAGGAGTACTTGGGTTCTGTCTCTAATCCAATATGATGAGGGATAAAGCCACAAGCTTGTCAAAGGAAAACTATTGAGCTACAATCCCCAACTTAATTGAAGTCCTGACAAAAGTATGTGCTGGGTTTGGCATTGTAGTGGGGTTGCAGTGACACCCACTGACTAATGTGCTCATTCCTATATTTTCTACTTCCCTATTTCTCTACAACCCTTAACTTTTCCAAGTTTATTCTTACACAGGCAAAGCTACTTTTCTGTCTTTGTAGCTATTGACCACAGCTGCATTCTCATCAAGTCCCTGCTGGTGGAGTTTACAGTTGTTTTGAATTTGGAAACTTTAGTACATTATCATTTCAAAGGATGCTGAGCCCAGCACATACTTTTGTTAAGATACCAACTAAGTTGGGAATTGTAGCTCAATAGTTTTCCCTTCTCAAGCTTGTGAATTTATTCCCCTTCACATTAGATTAGAGAAACAACCCAAGTATTGCTAGCAAGCTTTGCCGGAAGTTATTGTACCCAGTGAACACCCCACACATATAACACCTGAAAGTGTTGGACCTATACACCACCACTGTGTCCTTTGAAATGACAATGTAGTAAAGCTTCCAAAGTCAAAACAACTGCAAACTCCACCAGCAGGGACTTGATAAGAATGCAGCTGTGGTCAACAGTTACAAAGACAGGAAAGTATCTTTGCCTGTGCAAGAACAAACTTGGCAAAGAATCAAGTGTAATAAAAGATACCTACTCTGATTATTCCTCAAAAGTATTGCCACCAGGGTCAGTTGGCTGTCAGCATGGTTTCCTGCAAGTGTACTGTGGTCTGGGGTTGGAAGCTCAGGTAGCAGCAGGTAGGTGTGATCACACTAATCAACAAGTTGGTATATAGATAAAAGGGATGATGATTTATTGTTGAGGGATTGACTTCCTTGCATGCTTTTCTTACTGACTAAGTGATTACTAATCAAGGAGTTCCAGAAGGTTTTTTGTTTTGGTGAGAATTTACAAAGTGAATCCCAACAAGGAATTTGGTCAGTATTCTCTGGGATTTGAAGGTAATGATCAAAGTGACTAAGTTAGGTGAATATATACGTGGAATTACAAGTTTTTACAACACTTAATAGACTATAATAATGCCTTCAGTGGAGTTTTGGAACCCAAGTACTCATACCAAGAGGTGGCAGCCCTTCTTCAAGAGCAGTGCTCAAGAAAAACAGTTGACTATTGCAAGGACGTATTGTAAAGACTGGCAGATGAGGTGCTAGACTCTGCAGTGACAGCTGAAGACCAGGATGTATAGGAACCAGTGAATGAACAGTGGCATAAAGCTGCAGGGCCCCTGCCAAAGTCATGGAAGAAGGGCATTACAGCACAAATACTTATTGAAGAGTGGATTCTAATGCAAGTACTTGTTGAGTGTGAGGCTGGGTTTATTGCTACTGCTGAGTATAGGGACTTGCATGGGTCAACACAATTTGCACTTAAGGTACAACTGAAGTTTCAATCAAGATAAATCAATATGTGTGCATGAAAGTAAGAGAATTAGTTTATCAGGAAGTAAAGAGTGTGAAAAAAAGGCTCTAGCCAATCAATATCCACAAAAATAGGAGGTGATGGAGTGTTTGGGATCTGAAAGCAAGAGAATTGGCAGAGGATCAATCAAAGGCAACTTGTGTACTGTGGTGAATAATAATTTTGACCAAGTTTTTTGTTATATCTGGGGTGCAATTGTTTCTCAGCAGTCTTTTGATAGTGTTCTGACAAAATTACTACCTCTTACTCAGGGGACTTTAGCTTTGTGATGGACTTTTGACATAATCTTCTGAATTATTTCTCATAGGGTATTGCTGTGGTCATTGAGTATTATATGCATCCCTTTGGCCCTCTTTGCTCTGACCCATGAGGTGCAATGATGGTCAAAGGACCTGATGCCTTATCTAGAAAGCAACCATATTCACCATACTCAACTTATCCCTATGAAAAATCTCATACTTGGAGTTCATCTGATTTTTAGCTGGTATTCAGCTGGTATTCTAATGGTATTTTGCTGGTATTCAGCTGGTATCTTAGGTTCAAATTTCAAATGAAATTTGTGATGAAAGTAATGGGCAGCTAATTACGAAATTTGGTAAGGATGCTAGCTAGCCTAGTTTCCTCCTGAAGAACTTGTTTGCTTGCCTGCTCATTGGCTATCAACAGAGATATTCAGAGTTGTCAATTTTGAGAAACTTGGAATCCAGCTGATACTATGATGGTATTTTGCTGGCCTTTTCTCAATTTTTTTTCTTAAGGTAATTATGATGATGAAATTGATGAGTTTCTTGAAAACACAAGTCTTGGATTTGCATTCAGACATATGATACAAAGCAATTATCAACAAATCAAGGAGTTTCTTACATCACTCAAAGTTCCTGCTGATATTCCCACAAATCAACATGAAAATTTTAAAAAGAAGGCTTTGAAGTTTATACTGCATGATGGCGCACTTTTCAGCAAAAGCAAACATGGAGTTCCTCAACAGTATATACATGAAGAGCATGATCAAGAGAAGATCACTCAAGAATTGCATGAATCTGAATCAGGAGGTCATAAACAAATTACATCAGCAGATAAAAAAATCTCCATACGGTATTTTTGGCCAACACTACACACCAACACAAAGGAATATGTGAAATTGTGTATTCTGTGCCAAAGAAGAAGTAACCAAAAGATATTTGAACCACTTCACAGTATACACACATCTTATGCTTGGCAATTTGCACATGTAGATATTATATATTTACCAAGAGCAACTGCAGGGTAAAGCAATGTGGTGGACTGTTGTGATAACTTTACTGTTGGATAGAGGCTAGAATACTGAAACAAGCCTATGCAAAAGCAGTAGGATGAATCCTTAAAGAAGATGTGTATCTGAGACATGGTTCCATTGGCACATTTATTGCAGACAATGGAGAATGTGGATGTTATGAATAACAAGCACAAACAGTGAGGAATGGAACCAAGCTTTTACATACTACACTCCATCACTCACAAGCAAATTCACCAGTTGAATGTGGACATTCTGCTTTTGCAAACACATTAGCCAAGCTTAGCTATGTAGAACCCAAAAAGTGGGCAAATAACTTTTGCGCAGCAATTTAGGCTGATAAAGCTATGGTTAAAAGAAGTACAGGCTATACACCATTTTTTTGATATATGGACATGAAGCTGTTTTGCCAATAGACATATCTTTTGAGAATTGGCTTACCCTCCCATGGAAGCAAGCCATGACAACATCAGAGCTATTGTTAGCAAGAGTACAACAGATTCAACTGTTGAAATATTGGACTATTTGGTATCATTCAGCAGCTAAAAATTTACTTAACAATTCTAGGCTAGTCTTAGTCACTGCAGGACTCATTTACTGCCTTAACTTTGCCACTTTCTCCAGATACATGATCTTATGATTATTCCCCTATAGTCAGGATCAAATTAGCACCATTACCAAACATTATGTACTAACCCTGAAACTGTTACAGAATGCTCCTGAATATTGAGAAACCCTCCCTACTTAGTGTTGCAGCTGTATTACTTCTACAAAGGTATAAATACTGAGCTTCTTTATGAATAAACAACAGTTCAACTATTATCACTATTTCTTGATAAGTTCCTTATATCCAAATCACTTCTTAAATTGCAACAGGTTATGAGCCCCGATTGCCTTAATCTATTCTAAAGATGACTTCTACCAGCAAACAAAGCAATACCAACATCTTCCCTGTAAAGGAGAGGTTTGATAGGAAGAACTACAGACTTTGGAGAATCAAGATGCAGATCCACCTTGAGGAAACAAAGCTTTGGAACATAGTAACAGGAAAGGAAGTTGAGCCCAAAGGAACAGCAGAAGATTTGGAGAAGTTTCAAGAAAAGGAGAGAAAGGCCTTCAATGCAATATGCATCAATGTGCAAGACTCCTTCATTGGACAAATCCATGCCTCAAATACTGCCAAAGCAGCATGGGAATCCTTGGAGAAGATCTTTAGAGCAAAGTCAGTATCAAGCAAGCTTTATTTGAAACGAAAGTTCTTCAACATGAGAAAAAAGCCAGATGATGACATGCTACAACTCATTACCAGAATGGAGACACTTGCAGAAGAACTTTACAGTATTAATGCTGGTGTAGATGATGAAGAAAAGATACTCTGTCTGCTTTGCAGCCTACCAGACAAGTATGAGCCATTCATACTTTCTTTTGAAAGCAGAGAAGACAACTTGACTTTAGACTATGTCAAAGGAAGACTTCTCCATGAAGAACTCAGACGTAATGACCAAGCAGAGAAAATTGAAGATAATGCTTTATTCAGTTCAGAAAGGCATACAGAAAAGAAGGGAAAGCAACAAAACCGAAGAAAACCTGGCTGCTGTAACTACTGTAAGAAGCCAGGACACTGGGCAAGAGAATGCAAGAAGAAACAAGCAGACGAAAAACAGAAACTAGAGCAGGCAAACCATATAACTACTGATGAACAGCTATTTGTCACTGTACAAGAGAGTGCAAGTAACCAAAGTAATGAATGGTATATTGACTCTGGAGCATCACAGCATATTTGTGGTATAAAGGATTGGTTCAGTAACTTAAAGACTATTCCCGTAAGAAAGGTTTATCTGGGAGATAACTCTGCATTGGAAGCTACCGCCAGTGGGTCTATACAACTAAATATGAGTGATAACTCAGGGGCAACAACAGCAAAACTGACTGACGTACTCTATGTACCTGGAATAGCTAAGAACCTACTCTCAGTCAGTAAAGCAACTACTCAGGGACTGAAATTTGTTTTTACTAAGCTGAGCTGCTCAATATTGAGTGAAAATGGACAAAAATTAGCTTCAGGAATCAGAGATCACAATATATACAAGTTACAATGCAAGATCATTGTACCTGAGTATGTCAACATTGCTGAAACTGATGAAACCAACTGGGAGATGTGGCATAGGAGGCTAGGACACATAGGGGAACAGAAAATGAGCCAATTGGTGAAAAATCAGCTTGTTTTGGGCCTAAAATACTCAATTTCAATCAAATTGAATGTTTGTAAGGGATGCTCATATGGCAAACAAGCCAGGCAACGTTTCAAGAGCTCAGAAGGCATCAATACCACCGAAATATTGGCTATTGTACACTCAGACATATGTGGCCCCATGAGAACACTCTCCTTTGGAGCCAAGAGATACTTTATGACGTTTATTGATGACAAGACAAGATATACATGGGTGTACTTCCTCAAAACAAAGGATGAAGCTTTAGAGACGTTTAAGCACTTCAAGAACATGGCAGAAACACAAACTGGGTGTAAATTGAAGGTACTGCAAAGTGACAATGGAGGAGAATACTGCTCAAAGGAGTTTGCAAAATACTGCTTGTCTACTGGTATACCTCAACAGACCACAGTTCCTCATACTCCACAGCAAAATGGAGTAGCAGAACGTGCAAATAGAACAATAGTAGAGATGGGAAGATCTATGCTACATGATAAGGGAATGGACTACAAGTTTTGGGCTGAATCTGTTGCTACCGCTGTACACATCAAGAACAGATGCCCAACAACAGCACTACATGATTCTACACCCTTTGAAGCATATACAGGCAAAAAACCAGATCTCCAGCACCTCAGGATCTTTGGCAGTGATGTTTTTTATCACATCCCTGACAAAAAACGCTCAAAGTTGGAACCAAAGAGTAGAAAAGGGATCTTTCTTGGGTATTGTGAAGATACTAAAGGGTATAGAGTGTATGATGGCGAAATTCAGAAGCTGATCAAGAGCAGGGACGTTGTATTTGAGGAGAATTCAGATCAGAAAGCCACAGAAATCATTGGCCAGCTGCCTAATGATGCAATCAACATAAATGAAGAAGATACGTACCAAATCCAGCCAGAGATGGAAGATACTTCTACCAGTTCCAGATCAGAACAGATTATCCCAGTTAGGAGATCTACTAGAATAAGAAATGCCCCTGGATCCTGGTGGCAGACATCCAATGATCATGAAGAAGCTTATCTTGCCTTATGTGCCGAACCTCAGAATCTGGAACAGGCAATGCAAGGTCCAGATGCTACTAAGTGGCAACAAGCCATGCATGAGGAGTACCAATCACTGATCAAGGCAAAAACGTGGGAACTGGTAGATTTACCAAATGGGAGAAAGCCAATAGGATGTAGATGGGTCTACAAGATCAAGATAACCTCAAATGGTGCCGTTGATAAGTACAAGGGTAGATTGGTAGCTACAGACTATTCCCAGATTCAGGGACTAGACTTTAAGGAAACATTTGCTCCGGTTGCCAAGTTTAACTCTATTAGGACAGTTCTAGCCCTGGCAGCTGTACACAGTCTAGATCTACACCAAATGGACGTCAAAACAGCCTTTCTAAATGGGGATTTGCAAGAAACTATATATATGGAGCAACCAGAAGGTTTTACCGATCCAAAAAGCCCCCATAAGGTGTGCAAACTTAGAAAATTGTTGTATGGGCTTAAGCAGGCACCCAGAGCATGGTATAACAAGATTAACACATATCTAGAGGAAATTGGGTTCTCTCGTAGCACTGCAGATCACAGTATATATGTGAAACAGCTGAAAAAGGGTGTGATCATCCTAGTTCTTTATGTGGACGACCTAATTATAGCTACAAGTGATCAAGAGGCACTTAAACAGACGAAATCAGATCTCTTCAGCAAGTTTGAGATGAAAGATCTTGGAAAATTGAGCTATTTTCTTGGAATTGAGGTCAAATTTGACATACCTACGCAGAAAATTGTGCTGAATCAGTCTAAGTACATCAGGGACATTCTTAGACGCTTCAAAATGGAAAATTGCAAACCTGCAGCAACCCCTATGGACAATAACCTGAAATTAAGCAAATCTCAGCCAGTTATAGATGAAAACGGCTCAAATATGGACCAAAACTTTCCCTATCAATCAATGGTCGGTAGCCTAATGTACTTGATGGTGTCTACACGTCCAGATATTGCAGTAGCAGTTGGAATAGTCAGTCAATTCATGCAGAATTATGGATCAGATCAAATTGCAGCAGTTAAGCAGATTTTCAGATATCCACAAGGTACCATAAATATGGTGCTGGAATACTCTGGAGCAGCAAATAGGCAAAAATTTGATGGTTATAGTGATTCAGATTGGGGTAGGGATTTGATTGACAGATGCTCTACCACAGGCTATGTATTTGTTTATGCTGGTGCAGCTATTACTTGGAATTGCAAGAAACAACCAACTGTGGCACTATCTATAACTGAAGCCGAATATATGGCTGCATGTCAAGCAACTAAGGAGGCTATATGGCTACGAAAATTATTCAAAGACTTAGGTTTTAATTCAGGTGAACCAACATGTATTTACAAGGATAATCAAAGTTGTATTTCATTAGCTAGAAATCCTACTAATCATGCCAGAACTAAGCACATTGATATACAGCATCACTTTGTGAGGGAAGCTGTAGAAAATAACTTAGTAGAGCTGGTTTACTGCCCAACTGACAAAATGGTGGCAGACATAATGACAAAGCCACTAGCTAGGCCACAGTTTGAGATCCTTAGAGAGAAATTGGGATTAAGAAATTATTTAGTTGAGGGGGAGTGTTGAAATATTGGACTATTTGGTATCATTCAGCAGCTAAAAATTTACTTAACAATTCTAGGCTAGTCTTAGTCACTGTAGGACTCATTTACTGCCTTAACTTTGCCACTTTCTCCAGATATATGATCTTATGATTATTCCCCTATAGTCAGGATCAAATTAGCACCATTACCAAACATTATGTACTAACCCTGAAACTGTTACAGAATGCTCCTGAATATTGAGAAACCCTCCCTACTTAGTGTTGCAGCTGTATTACTTCTACAAAGGTATAAATACTGAGCTTCTTTATGAATAAACAACAGTTCAACTATTATCACTATTTCTTGATAAGTTCCTTATATCCAAATCACTTCTTAAATTGCAACATCAACAAGCCTATACTTTGCAAAAGAATGCAACGGAAAACCTAAAGAAATCCATAATGACTGGCAAGGAGTACCTTGACGCTCAAAAATGCCTAAGAAACATTGCTAGAGGTAGGTGAATTGATACTGCTTCACAACACCAAGAGCCTAAGAAACAAGGCATTTAAGCTGGATATGCAATGGCCAGGTCCCTACAAGAATATATAGGCAAACAAAAATGGATCTTACAAATTAGTAGAACTTGATAGCTTGCCACTTGCACTGGCACAACCTGGTAACAGATCAAAGAGGTTCCACGTCAGAAGTAATCATGAGGGTATTATTTTTCAAAGTTAGGGGAGACTTGTGGTAGTGTCAAGTATTCCATTACTGCATACCTCAAAGCCAAAATTGCTCTCATTTCTTTATTTTGCTTTTGCTATTGTAACAAACTAATGAAACATCATGAATTTCCAACTTTTAAGGGCAAATGCTCCAGACCCTGACAAGAAATCAACCCAAGAGTATTGTGTCATGCAGAACACTTAGTAGTCAACAGATGTTTCAGATTTTGGCTCATTTGAGGCAGTGCTCAAGGAGTTATGATCAAAAAAGTCCAATTATCATATAAACTAAGCCTCTCTTGCTTGGATTACTATAATGACTTCAGTTGTGTGTAACTTTTGAACCAGCCAATCAAATCATGAGATATTTTACATGTGCTGTGCCTATGTTCAATCTGTGCCACTGCAAGACTTGAGCTTTGTATCACATGTATTGCATGTGCAATTGCCTAAAAACTTTGATCCTTCAGAATTTTCATGTATTTGACTTCCCCAGCTGAAAAATAAAGAGAGAGCCTCTCATTCCAGAATCTCCACACTATGATTACTAGTTTAAAGGTTATAAGACTTCCCCTGCATCACTTGCACTGTTGAGTATTCTGACTTTGACTGGTACTACATCAGTAAAGAGACTGCAAAGCTCACAAGAATTGATTCTAAGTTCAAAAGAAAACTACCACTTTTCTGTTGGAAAAGTCCATTCTAAGAGACCCCTGTACTCTAAAGACACCCCATTGGACACCCCTGTAGTCTAAAGACCCTGTTATTGACCCCTTTAAGTAACACCTTTAGGCACCCCTTTAGTGTAAAGTCCACTGTAGAGACCACTACAAGAAGCCCCTTTACTCTAAAGACATCTCTCTAGACACCCCTTTAGGTCTAAAGACCCCTTTAGAGACATCTACAATACACCCATTTAGGTCAATGAGGAGTTCAGAACTCCCATATTGGGAGAAATTTTCTCAGAAAGTGATTTCCAAAAAAGGAAAAGTTGCTATAAAAGTGAATGAGCCCATTATCTAACAGAAGGTCAGAACACTGCTTTAGAAGTGAGAATCATAGCCTATAGTATACTCTGCACCTAAGATTGAGGATATTAGTGAAAGTTGTATGTTATATTGGTATATCAAACTCCCAATAAACTATTTCTGTATTGTCATACTTGAAGTTGTTGTATATTTTTGATTTGTTATATACTACCGCTTGAATATTTGAGTTAGATCAGTTTTCAGTCAAATCAATTAGTTATATGTTTAGCTTCACAATATATCAGTATTATCTATCAAATCAGTAGCATTAGTCAGCAAATAAATCAGCAGATTCTTATCAGACAGACATTACATTTAAGTTATTAGGTGATGATGATGCAATCAAATGAGTCATCGGCCACAGAGTACATTAGGAAATAAAATTAGTCAGCAATTGATTTGGCAAAATGTATATAAGGAGATGGTGAAACCTCAATAAATATCAGTTCAAGCTTTAGTGAATACAATACTAGCTAAACTCCCTATCCTCTTCAACTCTTATACCAAGACTTGTAACATTGGTAGCAACAATAACCTGAATCCTCCCTCTTCAAGAAAGAGGAAGCCTCCCTCAAGATGTCCAAAAATCAAGAATGGAAGAATGCTATGCAGCAAGTCCTTGCCCAGCAGCAGCAGTTACTCCAGATCCTTAGCCAGCAGCAACAAGGAATGAATAACATGGCCCAAAGCCAGCAAAACCCTGTCAGGAGCAACTTGAGTGTGAAGGTCAATCAGTACCATGAAAGAGTCAATGAAAACCTGGGAGCTTGGCTCTTCCAGATTGAACAAGCTTTCAAGGCTAAGGGAATTGCACAAGAAAGCAAGTTACATTGTGCAGCCTATTACCTAGCAGATGCAGCTTTACAATGGTATTGCATCAAGATCAGGGCAGCCACCATGATGAGATGCTTTTCAATCCTTACCTGGTATGAGTTTGTGTTGGAAATTCAGGATGCCTTTGAACCCCTACACCAACAGGCACTAATAAGAAGAAAGCTGAAGGAACTCAGACATAAAGGAATGGTCCAAGAGTACATCTATGAATATAGATGTCTACTTGGACAAATAGAATGAATGGGCCCTCTGGATCAAGTTGAATACTTTATTGATAGGTTGAAAGAATGAACTTGTAAGGAAGTGACTTATCAACAACCTCAGACTATTGGAGAAGCCATCAAGATTGCCATTGACTGTGACTCAGATATCTTTGGAGCTGGGAAGCCCACAATGACTAATCAGGGAGGCTACAATCACTATGAAAGAAGTCAATCAGAAGCAGTGCCAATGCAAATAGACACTATGCGCAAGAATTCTGCCTCAGAAGTATGTAAGGAGAAAGGTCTTTGCTTTAGTTGCCACCAGCAGGGACATATTGCAAAGTACTGCCCTCAGAAAAGAAATGGACACCAGCCATCAAGAACTTTAACCATATTGAAGCCCTGGAGCATTGTAACATGGAAGATGAACTTGAAGAACAATCAGAGCTCACCTTCCATACAACAGAAAAATACCAGTCCCAGATGACCTCAAACTCTGGAAAACTATTGTACTTGTATGGAGTAATCAATGGAGCACCTGCCAAGATCATGATTGACTCAGGAGCATTGCATGAGTACATGCTGGAGCAGTTTGCTTTGAAAGCTGGAATCAACTTGGAACCCACCATATCAACTGCAGTCTCAACAGCTGATAGGAACTTTCACATATTCACCCATACAACTCAGCCAGTCAGGATGAAGAACAATGACTATGAAGAAGTTCTACAGGCCTATATACTTAGGAACTGCAAGTTTGGCCTTATACTTTGGAAAACCTGGCTATTGTGTTGTAATCCGTCAATCAACGGGAGAACCCATGCTACTCAAATCCAGAAGGGCAACAAGACTTATGAGCTATTACCTGGCAGACTGGATTTAGCTTAGTCAATTCCAGTGCTTGTGCAACAAGTGAGCTTAGCAAGACACAGCTCTGTAGAGCACTAAGAAAAAGCACCAATAGGTTTCTCATGGCAGTATTACAGGAGGATTCCTCTACTCCAGTACCCCAGAAGGTCCAGACTCTTTTGAAATAACATTCCAAAATATTTCCAAATGAGCTTGTAAGCTTACCACCAGTCAGAGATGTAGATCATGCCATTGAAACAGGATATAGCCCTCCAGTGGGTAAAACACCAAGCAGAATGAGTCAGTTGGGGTTGGAAGAGATGAAGAGACAAATAGATTAGTAACTGGAGCAAGGATAGATAAAACCTAGCAAGTCACCTTGGGGAGCTCCAGTACTTTATGTGAAAAAGAATGATGAATCACTTAGGATGTGCATTGGCTACAGAGCCCTCAACTCAGTTACTGTGGAGAATAAGTACCCCATACCTTGGATTGATGAACTTTTGGACCAACTCAATGGAGCCAATATTTTCAGCAAGATTGACCTCATGTCAGGATACAACCAGATTGGGGTGAAGCCAGATGACATCCCTAAGACAGAACTCAGGACCAGATATGGACATTACAAGTACTTAGACATGCATTTTGGGCTCACCAATGCCCCTGCAACATTATTGACCCTGATGCAGACTCTCTTCCTTGATTACTTAGACAGGTTTGTCATAAACTACCTAGAGGATGTATTGATATACAGCAAGTCAGAGGAGGATCACTTGGTGCACATTGAAAAGGTCTTGAAGAAGTTAAGAGAGAACAAGCTTTATGGCAAGCTACTCAAGTGTGCATTCTTCAAGGAACATGTTGAATATCTGGGACACATAGTGACTAGCACAGGAGTAACCATAGACCTTAAGCAAGTTTAGGTTATCAAGAATCTGAAGCAGTCCCATAGCATAGCAGAACTCAGATCATTCTTTGGAATGGTCTACTATTATTGAAGATTTATCAAGCCCTTTGGAAATATTGCAGCCCCTTTAACTGATATCCTCAAGAAAGACAATAACCACAAGTGGGACATAGCTTGTGAGACTGCCTTTCAGATGCTCAAAAATGAACTTGCAAGGCTAATAAGCTTAAGAATCCTAGACTACAGCCTCCAGGGGAAAGAGTTCAGCAATTCTCTGTGGTTGGTCTTGGTTGATATGGTAATTTAGGCATGCTTTCACTAGCTTCCCAGTATCTTGCTTCATTCTGGGCCAGTATGCTCTGGCTTTCACAAGGCTATAGGTTCCTTCAATTCAGAGTTGTCCATATCCATTGTGTTGATTATGTATTAAATCCAGTCATGCAATGTAAGGGCAATAGGCAATAGGGCTTCCATTAACAATTTGGTACAGTGCTTCATCCTATACCACATATTTGCTGGCTTCATTTTAAATTTTCTTCTTGATCTCCTCATCCATCTCATTAGTAATGGCTTGGTCCTTCAGGTACATTGGTAATAAGCTAGGCCAATCTGATTCATGCACCAAACTGAGTTGTCCAACTTCTCTAATCTTGATAGGGCATCAGCAACTGTATTGTTTTTTCAGGGCAGTAGGCAATCTCTGAGTCAAATTGTTGAAAGTACTGACTCCATCTTGTCATTCTTTTTCAGTGAGGTATGATTAGTCTGCAAAGTGCACTTGACTCCTTCAATGTAGCATCTACAGGTCTTTAAATAGTGTATTAAGGCAAGCATCTCCTTCTTGTGAACTGGATAGTCTGGTTCTGCTGAGTTCAGTTTCTTGGACTCAAATGTAACTGGGTAGTCCTTTCCCTCATGTTATTGGCTCAGCACTCCACCAATTGCATAGTCTGAAGCATCTATGCACTGAGCAAACTCTTTTGTGAAGTCTGGGATTCTTAAGCTTCACAGCTTAGCAAGCTCACTCTTGAGCATCTGAGAGGCAGTCTCATAGGCTAGGTCTCACTACAAGGTGTTGGCTTTGTTAAGCAGATTTTCAGATATCTACAAGGTACTACAAATATTGAACAAGAATACTCTGGAGTATATAATTGGCAAGAACTTGATGTTTATAGTGACTCAGATTGGGGTTAAGATCTGATTCACAGATGCTCTACCACTGGTATTTATTTATTTATGCAGGTGAAGCTGTGACTTGGAATTGAATGAAACAACGTATTGTGGCCCTATCAACAACTGAAACTAAATATATGGCTGCTTGCCAAGCAACTAAGCAGGCTATATGGTTATAGATTTATTCAAACACTTAGGCTTTAATTCAGATAAATCATTATGCACGCACAAAGGTAATTAAAGTTGTATTTCATTAGCCAGGAATCCTACTAAGCATGCCAGATCTAAGAACATAGATATACAACACCAATTAATGAGGGAAGCTGAAGAAAATAACTGATTGAAGTTTGTTGACTGTCCATCTGACAGGATGTCAGCAGATATATTGACAAGACCACTAGCTAGACCAAAGTTTGCAAATCTCAGAGAGGAATTAGGATAAAAAAATTGCTTAGTTAAGGGGGAGTGTTGAAATATTGGATCATTTGGTATCATTCAGCAGGTGAAAATTCACCTAACAAGTTTAGACTAGTCTTGGTCACTGTGGGACTAATTTGCAGCCCCAACTTTGCCAGTTTCTCAAGATCTATGATCCTATGAATATTTCCCTATAGTCAAGATCAAACCAACACTTTTTACCAAAAATTATGTACTCATCATGAAACTGTTTAAGAATGCTTATTAATGTTAGGAAACCCTCCTTACCCAGTGCAACAGCTGTATTACTTCTACAATGGTATATATACTGATCCTCTTAATGCAAATACAACAGTTCAACTGTTGTTACTATTTCTTGATTAGCTACTTGTATCCAAATCACTTCTTATATTGCAACATATTCAAGATCACATTGCAGTTTTCCAAATGTGCAAGTTCTATAGGGGCATTTTGGATCAGCAAAGCCATCTGATTGTGCCATATTGATATTTTAGGTTTTTAATTGCTTAGCTAGAACTGTATTACTGGAGCTAAATTTGGTCACCAGGGCAAATGGTACCACTCATTCTAGTCCCTGTTCTGGCATAGTCTAAGTGTAGCTTTGTGCTAATTTACAATCCAATTTAAGATTATGTGGATCTTGTTTTATAGTCTACATCCTATTGGCATTCTCCCAGTTGGTAAGTCTACTTGCTCCCTTGTTTTGCTTTTAACAGCAATTGCTACTTGCCCTGCATAGTCTTTTGCTAGATAGTAATATTGTTACTTTTCATTGCCAGTTATATACCATTAGGTGTACTACATAAGACAAGACACACATCTTTATGATTGTTGGATGTTGGCTACAAAGATCCAGGATAGTCTTTTAATCCAGTGGATCACCAAATGGGGTAATGGGCTACAACAAGGAGCATGTGCAACTATCTTTGGTGTCTGGTTGTATTTGGTATACTCCTTCCATGTTCATTATAATTATGTTATCTTATGGCTGACCAATTATTTCATTGGCTTTCATATGTTAGTTCTCCTCAGATACACCATCCTAGCTGCTAAATTTTGCCATTATGCATTTTTACCTTTCAGTTACTTCACAGTACCTAAGAATGATCCCTTCACTACTCCTTGGTACACAGGCAGGGTATTTCTGTCAGATATGTGGCAGATGACATTGTGGCCAAGGATCCAATGATTTTTGCTTATGCTAATAATCCATAATGGCATTAGATAGTATGGATCTGTTCACCTCTAATGTTGCTCTGTTTGAGCATTCTGCTATTCCACTCTGCTGTGATATAGGTGGAATAGTCTTATGCCACAGTTAACAACTAGTTGAGCAGTACCCACTTACTCTGTCAAATAATTTAGCCTACCTTTGTCTCTTCACAGTGCTCTAGATTGGCATTACATTTGTATCTCTGCAATGCTCTTCAGGCTTTCAAACATGTCCAGAGCCTTGTCAATCAGCTTAGGAGGCACTTTTGTTTTAAGCTTGTCATGCCAGCATTGAATGTCACACAATGTCCTTTATCTGATATAAAAGTGAAATCAAGGGCCCACAGAT
This sequence comes from Basidiobolus meristosporus CBS 931.73, assembly GCA_002104905.1. Lineage (NCBI taxonomy): Eukaryota > Fungi > Basidiobolomycota > Basidiobolomycetes > Basidiobolales > Basidiobolaceae > Basidiobolus > Basidiobolus meristosporus. The sequence continues at coordinate 29,553 of MCFE01000430.1, read as the reverse complement.
TTTCAGGGGCACAATAGCTTATGATGTCTTAGTATCATTGCCTCCTGAGCACTTGAAATATGTCCAAGTTTATTTGCCATGTTGACATCACCAAGATAGAAACAAATTTTTTGGAACCAAGTACTTTATTACTGGCCAGACTAACTCTTCTGCAATTTGCTCACTCTCTCTCATCAAAATGACTTAGCCACCTGAGCCATTTCTCTTAGCTGAATTCATCAGTTTAAGTGACTTTAGTATTAACAAGTAAAGTGAGGTTGCATTTTAACTTAAATTAACTGTGATATCTGATGCCCAAAGCTCATTCTAGTCAACATTTACTCAAACCTGTGATGTTGAGCTTAGGATGTAAAGAATTCAGGTACTAGGTACCTGCTTTACTCACAGGAAGAGGGGATTCAACACCAGGCATATAGAATATATGAGTTAGTTTTTTAGCATTGGCTGCTGAGTGATCATTTATATTTAGTTGAGCAGTCATGCTAGTAGTGGCTTCCAGACCAGTATTTTCTCAATATAGGCTGATTACTGCAACAAAAGCTTCACAGTCAATGAACAGCCTCTAAATACTGTTCCCTGCACACCCCTTCTCCTTGACACATAGCTGCTCAACTGTTGTAGCTCAGCTTTCTTGTATTAGTTTGTTATTTTCATCTACTTGCTTCTTATTTGAGCCATTGTCCAGTGCTTTGGCTTTTGGAAATGGATAAAGCAAAGAGATTTTGTTGGTTATGTTACATTCCCTTCCTTGCTCACCTCTTCTACTGATACTTTGGGCTGAAGCATAAGTTTCAAGAATGGACTCTGTTAGCTTTCTTGAGGATATCAGTCAAAGAGGCTGGAATGCTTTGAATGACTTGATAAATCTCCAATAACATTGAATCAAAGTGGTTCTCCCCATGGGCAAACAGTCTTACACTCAGCAACTTAGCTCTGTTACATCACTTCTCTGTTGCTACTCATTGGACACTCTACAATGTAATGCTACTATATCACTTTTTTCAATACTCTTTTAAATTTCAGACAGTCTTTTATTTGAGGCATTGCACTTACATGAATATTAGATGCAATGATGATCCACCATAGTTAGCACCTCAAATATAGCTGTGGCACTACATACACATGTATATGTATCCCTATTTCCCCATTGATTTTATTCATTCCCATATATATATATATATTGCCAAATAAAATAGTCAAGTTGTCTGGTTCTCAACTAAACCCCATTGTTGACAGCAGCAGAAGAACAGTGGGAGAACAGCTTGCTCTGACATTGAGTGCACCAAGTAGGGTTACATTCAAAAAAGGCCATGTTGACAGTGCACCCACCAAAGGTAATTATGCAGACCCCTCAGGCTCTGAGTGAAGTGAGCAAATGAGAACCACTGCAGGTCTTCAAGCCAACCATAAAGTTCAGGCAGATGAGAATGTTGCAAATGCAGTACCCTTAGTTGAAGACCAGCAAGTGGCCAGGATATAGGCCAGGAGCAGGATGAGTCAATAATAAGTGTAGAGCAATCAATATTCTACTGTGTGGTATTATGCCTACCCTATGAAAAATAATTTGGTCCTGCCAGTGGATCCAATCTAAATCAGCCATCATGATCCTGTTTAGAGACCATCATAATAACAGCAGCTTGAAATTGCTGACCCTCCTAACAATCTTATGACAAGATCATAACAGTGTTTTGCTAATTTTACAACCAAATAAAGGGATAAAACTTGACAATATTTTATTGGTGCTGTGTCAATATTTGCATGGTATTGTTGAGGTCTTTTAGCGCTCTATAACTATGTTAAGTGGATCCAGTGGCCAGGACATCCAATTGCATTATATGGCCAGAAGCTTGATGGTATTTAATGGCCTCACAGCAAGACTCTGATGGCATTATATTGGCAGTATGATGGCCTACTGCTAGTTCTGTATAATGCTACTGTACCAGTTTACCAAATGGTATCTCCTTTTTCTACCTCCCCTTGTTCAATTCATATATTCCACTGTAGAATCACCTTTCTTTATTTGCTTACCCACTACTACCTTGGGTATTCCACATATAGTTTGAATCAAAAAAAACTATGGCCTCCTGCTTACTAACCTCTACAAACACGCACATCTGCCGCAATTGACATACTTCTATCTCCTCAACTTTACAGCTTTTTAGTGTGATACTTGCAAAGTTGCCATATACCTTGTCCTGCTAGTAGCATATACATCTTGCAAATGTATGCTTGGTTGTTGCCACTTCTGCCATGAATACCTCCTGAATATTGGCAAAGAACTTCTTTGTATTTAGCCAATATATTCCTTCTCCCTGTTAGATTCTAGTCCCCCATTTAGGTGCGCTCTGGCTTATGTTTGTGTGAATTCCGTAGTGAATGGTGTAGAAGTTGGCTTGTGACCATGAGAAATCTGGCAGATCTTGGTAGAGCTTTCCTGATAGAAATTAGTTGTGTGTTGCACCCAACCCAACTTTGCATTACTTAACTGATCACCCACACATTGGGGCTGCTTAGCTTCTTAATGCCATAGGCATAGGTGTCTCCATGTGCACATTTGTCCTCAGTATTCTTCAACTCTGTCTGGCTGTCCTCCATGTGCCAACTCATCACATTGATGACAGGCCTGAAGGCAGTATTCATAATAAGTGTGGGATATGGTAGTACCTGCAACTTGACTTGTCTTCCTATCTCCCCACACATCTGCTCCATAGGAAACTTCTAAAAGGTGAAGTAAGGCCCAATATTCTCCATACACCATGCAAGATGGAGTAGTGAATGGATACAGTAGAGGCAGGGATCTACATGTTCAGCTTTATGTTTATAGTATAGCTGCTCAAATCCCATCACAAACTCCTCACACAACAGCTGTAGATGAGTCAAGTTGGCATTGGTGATCCACTTCTGGATAAATATTCCTACAATATCCACATATGATTCCCAATGCTTCCAATGTACACTTGGTAGGAATGGCTTCAGAACACCACTTGAGTAATACATATCCAGTTCATCTAGTCTTTGCATTTGTATTGTTGCATATGCATATGAATATTTATTGGAGCCCGTGAGAAGTACCTAGGGTATCAGATACTCTGTTATATCTTGCCAATTCTTTCAAATTTCTCTGGTATCTTGAATGGCCTGTTTAGCTTGAAACTCCCTATGTACAACTTGGTCTTTAGTATAGGGATACTGCCAAAAAGCAAATGCATTGCTCCCAGTGTAAAGCTTTTGCTCCAACAGATACCCTCTAATTTAAGTATCTCTGGTTTCCAATTGATTCCATATTCTGGCAAATGGCTTATAGCTTGCCAACTTCAATTTTAGCAGCAAACTTATTAAAGAAGGCTTAGATTCCTATACTGCTATCAAATGCACTAACAATCTTAGCTCTAATTATCCCTGGTGAAGGCATTAAAATTAGAAAACAGCCTGCTGCTAGAGCTCCTAAGGCTCCTGGTACTACTAAATCTTCAGGTCCTACTAATAGTTGCTCCAAGTGTACTCCTTAAACTCTTACTTGGGAACCACATCTTGGAGACCCAAAGAAGTATTCTTTCACCAGAGACATTGTACCTTAGAAGGGCCTTCCTGTACCTATAACAAGAACAATAAGGTTGTCTATGTTGGTGGTAAAGATGAGGTGTACAACCCCAAAGTTGAAGATGCTATGCTCTTGAGTAAGTATAACCTTGTTTGTGATATGCCTTTTGCTGGTGTTCCTAAAGCGGAATAAATACAATATGTTTTTGCCTTGAAACTACTTTTTAAACAATCTTAGGTCATGCAACTGTTAGCACATGCTGGAATCAGGTCAGTCTCTGAATCATATGTTGCCAGCTGCATGACAGTTGTCCACTTGTACCATGTACATAGTAAGTTGCATCCTGGTATGATTTTGGCAAGAAGTAGTAATAAATCCTCACACCCCCCATTAATGATATTAGTGGAAACACATCACTTCTGTAGCCACATCATTACATCATTCACCAGTTGATGGATTACTGGGCTCACTTTGCTCCATAAAGTATCCTTGGCATTTGTTTCAGTGGGTGTTATGCTGTCTGCGGGCTTCATGGCTGAGAGGCTTGCCACAATAGCCACATGGTCTTTTTTCTCTTCTCTTATGGCATTGAGTCAAAGTAGTTTTGTCCATGGGGCAAACAGTGTGACCTTCAACAATGTAATGCTGTAGTGGGGTCACAGTGACACCCACAGGCAGATGTGCTCATTCCCATACATTCACTTCCCTAAAAAAGATTACCCCCCCCTGTATTAGTATCATCCCAAATTGCAATATTTTCTATCTGTCTATGTGATCATTGCTATGTGACCTGGCAAACTATTTGTCACTATTGACCCATTGCACAAGCTATTCCTATTCCTTGCCAAGATGCCAAGATAAGATAGTTACCATATAAAGCAGGTACCTCCACAGTGCTTATGTCATGTGAGCATTCTAGCTTCATACCACTCCTATCCCACTACAATATAAGGTGACTACATGACACAGAGGTTTCATATTACCTCTATCTGATTGGCTAGGTACTACTATGTCTCATGAAACAATCCACCAAGAATTTGAGCTATTTTTGGTACACAATGACATGATTGGCTTTCTACTACCTTCTGGAAACTTCCAGAAAGTATTTTCTAGAAAGAATTTGAGCAGAAAAAAAAGTATATAAGGGTGACTATCAATTAAAAATAAATGATCCCTCTTTCAATATTCTAACTTATTGATTAGTGAGATCACTGTTGCCTTTTACCACTACTTTCTGACTCAGACCTGACAATACTCCTGGGAAACCACACTGACAGCCAACTGACCTTGGAGGCACTACTTGTGAGAAGTTCCTAGAGTAGTTATATTTTATTATATTTGATTGTTTTCCCAAGTTTGTTCTTGTACATGCAAATATATATTTCAGTCTTTGTAACTATAGATCTGAGCTGCATTCTTATCAAGTCCCTATTGGTGGAGTTTACAGTTGTTTTGACTTTGGAAGCTTTAGTACACTGTCATCTCAAAGGATGTTGAAGCCATTAAAAACTTTTGTTAAGATGCCAACTAAGTTGAGGATTGTAGCTCAATAGTTTTCCCTTGACAAGCTTGAGGCTTTATCCCCCTTCACATTAGATTAGACAAAAGACCCTGTATTCCTAGCAAGCTTTTGCCAGAGGTTATTGGATCCAGTGAACACCCCACACACATTCACACTTGAGAAGTGTTGGCTGTATTTTGCCCTTTGGACTTATACACCACCACAATGCTATTATATCACTTTTTGGTCAATCTCATTTGAACTTAAAACAGTCTTGTATTTGAGACATTGCACCTACATGAATGTAAGATTAAATGATGACCCCCCATACTAAGCATTAGAAATAAAGTTGTGGCACCTCATACACACATATATGTAACACTATTTCCCCTTTGGTTTTACTCACTTCCATATATATGCCACCAAAAAATAAAGCAAAGTGTCTGGTTCTCAACCAAACCCCACTGCTGATGGCTATAGAAGAGCAGTTGGACAACAGCTTGCTTTGCCATTCAGTGCAACAAGTGAAGCTACATCCAAAAAAGGCCCTGTGGACAGTGTTCCCATTGAAGAAAATAATGCAGACTCCTCAGGCTCTCAGTCAAGTAGGCATTTGAGAGCCTCTACAGAGCCACAAGCTGACCATTATGCTCAGGCAGATGAGAATGTAGCAAGCACAGTACCCTTAGTTGAAGATCAGCAAGTGGCCATGACAACATCACCACCATCCACATTAGCAAGTATGCTGTCAGCTCATACTGAAGAACTAATGAAGCAATTAGGCGCAGTGGCTGATAGGATAGATGCAATGGCCCAGAGAAATCAGGAAATAGTCCAGAAACAGAATAAGCAGATAATATGTGTAGAGCAATCAATAGACTTGTACTGTGGGATAGTGCCACATTGAGTCATGAGTGCCAAATGATATTGTAGTGTGCCAAGGAGGCCAAGTGAGGCTACACTTGGCCACAGAGTGTGAAATATAGCTCTGCATCTTCATGCAAAGTGGCCCCTGTATTTCACCTATTTTGCTGATGAAAATCCATTTAAGACCTTTTTTTTTACTCAACATTGTTCTGGATATGTCAGAGTACAGAGGGACTGAAGACATACATCTGATACTCAATACCCATGGCACTCTTAATCTAGCTCCTGTAGCTTGTATAATGTCACAAAATTCATGGCACTATCCTGATCCACTGGTACTATGTGGAATTATAAGTCCTTTATATAGGTCTTACTTTAGGGCTACTATTTAAATAGAGTGCCTAATATCCCCAGTGGACCAAAATAGTGCCATGAATTTTGTGACATTATACACGCTACAGGAGCAAGATTCATGGTGCCATGGGTATTGAGTAAAAGTTGCATGTCTTCAATCTTTTTGTTCTCTTACACATCCTGCACAATATTGACCTAAAAAAATAGGTCAAAAATTTAATTTTCTCCCTTGGCCTTCTTGGCATACTATGCCATCATTTGGCACTCATGTCTCAATGTGGCACTATCCAACAGAACAAGTATAATATCTCAGGTATAGAAAGCAATAGACCTGTTCCATCATTCCAGCTGATCATAGTACCCAATAGTGCCATAGCATGCCAGATGGTGCCATACAGTACCAATTTGGGATCAAAATTGACATGCATATGACCCTTAAGTATCAAATTAATAACAAAATATACAGCACTTTCTGGCACTATTATCAATGGCACAATAGAACAAGTCTAGTATCTTTGCTGCAAAGAAGGACCTCAAGTAGCTCAATGTTACAGCCAAGAATTGAGTCATTTCCCAATATAACAGCAGAGGAATACTGTAAAGTCTTTGTAGCACAACAACAGTGCCCAAAGATAAGCCCACAGAAAAACCTATCACAGTGTGGGAGGGAGACAATGTGGTGTTTATACCAAAGTTTAAAAATCTAAAAACATTGAAGATCCTTGAAGCCTTTGAGTGCAATAATGAAGAGTGGGCTAATATACAAGAGGCCATCAGCAGTCTAACATGCCATCACCTAAAGGCCAGCAAACTGTGGGACCATCAAGAACTCAAGGCCAAGTAGAATGCACTTGACTTGTTCCATGAGCATTATCCTGGATTCAAATGGGCTAATGGATTTTGGGCCAGCATTGATATGCTAAGAAAGTATCTTAAGAATAGCTGAATCTGTCAAAGACAGAAGAATAAGGGTACCATGGCTAAAAGCCAGTGGCTTCTTCAAGAGCCTGTTACAAGCAGGGCCAAAAGATCCAGACAAGCATCAAAGAGATGTCAGGCAGCAGGAAGAGTGCCAATTAGGGACAAGTAGGCAGACATGGATGCACCAGCAGAGCATTTATCAAGGAAAAAGTGTAGTACCACTCAAGAAGCACCCAGTCAAAGTAGCAGTGAAGGACCTGGTTGCAATAAAAACCTGCCACTTTACAGGCACCCATCACAACTATGGTTGAGAGCTCAAAACAAGTGGAAAAGAAACTTCAGGTTGCCAGAAGAGTGCTAGCAAGGGACAAGCATGCCAAAACACATGCACCAGTGATGCATTTATTAAGGAAAATACAAAGTACAGCTCACAAAGTACGCAGTCAAAGTAGTATTGAAAGACTTGGCAATGATTAAGGTAAATGCAGAGAGAAAAAAGTCAAATTTATCCCGGAGAAAACATAGTTCTTTACAAGAAGCACTCAGATAAAGTAGCAGTGAAAGACCTGTCAGTGATAAAGGAAAAGGTAAAGGGGAAAGTGTCTACCCAAGCCTAAGTTAGGGAGACATGCAAAAGAAACAGCAGTTCTTGCCAATTAACGCCACAAGCCAGGAACAGACTGAGTCCCATCATAGCCAAGAAGAATTACCAATAAGAAAACAGCTGTTTCCACAAGAGTTGGTAGCGCAGCCAGTTGACCTACACTCCAGCAAGGTAGATGAGCTTGCTGAAAAAGGCAATTTGTCTACCACAACCTGCATTGTTGACAGAGTGGAGATTCCACTGAAAGACAAGGCTACAATGTCAAGAGTTTGAAAGACAATTACAATGCCTTCAGTGGAGTTTTGGGACACACACAGGCACAACAAGAGGTTGGGGCACTGCTTCAAGAGCAGTGCTCAAGAAAACATACTGGAATTCAGCAAGGATTTATTACAAAAACTGGCAGATGAGGAGCTAGACCTTGCGTAGCCAGCTAAAGACCAGGACATGTCGGAATTAGTGAATGAACAGTGGCATAAGCCATTGGGCTCCTGCCAAAGTTGTGGAACCAGAGCATTACAGCAGAAATACTTATTGAGTGGTGGATTTTAATAAAGTCACTTGTTGAATGTGGGGTTAGGCTTAATGTTTGTGCCAGGTATAGAGACTTGTATAGGTCAATACAATTGGCAATTGAGGTACAACTGAAGTTTCAACGGAAATAAATCAATTTGTACGCATGAAAAGTAGAGAAATGGTTGAGTCCAGAAGTAAGGACTGTGAAAAGAGGCAATAGCCAATCAATTCACACATATGTAGGAGGCTATAGAGTGTCTGGGATGAGAAAGTGAGCAAATTGGCAGGGAACCAATCTAAAGCCACTTATACATTGTTGTGATGAAAAATTTTGACCAAGTTTTTTGTGAGATCTGGGGTACAATTATTGTTCAAAGGTCTCTGGATGGTGTCCTGACAAGATCAATACCTCTTAGTCATGAGAATTTAACTTTGTGACTGCCTTTTGATGCAATCATCTCATTAATTTTTTGTAGGGTTTGTCTTGGGCTTGTTCTTCAGTATAGAGGCTAATCAACAATATATAACAACTTCCAGTTTGCTAATATGGAAGTAGTTTATTAGGAGATTGATATACCAATAGAAGATATAACTCTCACTAATATCCTCATCTTAGGCTCAATATATACTGCAGACAGTATACTTGTTCAGTTGAATAATGCCACATTGAGCCATGAGTGCCAAACAATGCCATAGAGTGCCAGAGAGGCCAAGTGAGCCTATACTTGGCCACAGAGTGTTAAACATAGCTCTGCATCTTCAGGCAACATTGCAGCCAAGAAATGAGCAATTTCACATTGCAACAGCAGCAGAACATCATAAATTCCATGAAGCACGACAACAGTGCCCTAAGATAAAGCCCCAAAAACAAGCTATCACAGCATGGGAGGGTGAGACTATAGTGCTTATGCCCAAGCCTAAAATCAGAAGACATTGAAGATCTGCAAAGTCATTGTGTGCAATAATGTAGAGTAGACTAATATTCAAGAGGCCATCTGAAGTCTAGCACAGCATCACCTTGAGGCCAGCATGCCATGGGACCATTAGGAGGTCAAGGCCAAGTAGCATGCAGTTGACCTGCTCCATGAGCATCATCCTAGATCCAAGCAAGTAAACAGTTTCTGGGTCAGCATTAGTATCCTAAAAAACTATATAAAGAATAGCAAAACTAACAAAGGCTGAAGAGCAAGGGTGCCACACCTAAATGCCTGTGGCATCCTCCAGAACCTGTTGCAAGCTGGGCTGAAAGCTCCAAACACAAAGCAAAGAAACATCCAGTGGCCTCCACAGTGCCAGCAAGGAACAAGCAGGCAGACACTGATGCATCAGTGCAGCATTTATGAAGGAGAAATTGTAGCTGAATGCAAGAAGCACTCAGTAGCAGCTGCAGTGAAGGACCTGACAGTGATAAGCCTGCAGCTTTTGTAGGTGCCTGTCACAGGCAGGGCTGAAAGTTCCAAACAAGTGATAAAGAAATACCAGGCTACCAGGAGAGTGCCTTCAAGGGACAAACAGGCAAAACACATGCACCAGTGCTGCATTTATTAAGGAAAATACAAAGTACCGCTCACAAAGTACTCAGTCAAAGTAGCATTGAAAGACTTGGCAATGATTAAGGTAAATGCAAAGAGAAAAAAGTAAGCCCAAGACCAAGACAAGAAGTGTGAGGAGAAAGGTGCAGCATGTGCCATATTATTGCATTCAGCCCAGTACAGGCTGAATTCCATCATAGCCAAGAAGAGTCATCATTAAGACAACGCCTATTTTGACCAAATGTGGAAACAGCCAGTAAAGCTACACTACAGTGAGGTAGGTGAGTTGGAAAAGAAATGTAGTTGTCAACCACTGCCTCTAAATCCTCCACAGTAGGCAGAGTGGAGCTCTCAGGGATAGACTCAACAACAACATCAAGAACTCAAAAAACCATTGCAATTCCTGGAATTTGGAATACACATAGGCACACCAAGGGGTTGCAGCTCTTCTTCAAAAGCAGTGCTGATGCATACACACCGCAATATTGGAAGAATTTATTGCAACAGCTGCCAGATGAGGCGCTAGACCTTACAGCTCTGGCTGAAGACCAGGACATATGGGAGCTGTAGTAATGGAATACTTTTCATTACTACAATATCTCAAAACCAATATTGCACTCATTTCTTTATTTTGCTTTTTGCTATTGTAACACACAAGTGAAAGATCAAGAAACTCCAATTTTGAGGGACAAATACTCCAGACCCTGATCAGAAATCCACCCAAGAATATTATGTCATATGGAACATGCAGTAGCCAACATATGTTTCAAATTACTGCTCATTGGAAGCAGTACTTAAGGAGTTATGACCAAAAGAGTCCAACTATTATAGATACTAGGCCACTATTGCTAGGATTACTATGGTGACTTTGATTGCATATAACCTTTGAGCCAGCCAATCAAATCACATGAGATTCTTATGGGTGCTGCGCCTATGTCTGATCTGTGCCACAACAAAATTGGAGATTTGTATCATGTGTATTGCTTGTGCAATTGCCCAAAAGCTTTGTTCCTTCAGAAATTTCATATATATGACTTCCCCATCTGAAAAATAAAAGGGAGCCTCTCTTTCCATAATCTCTGTGCTACAATTACAAATTCAAAGGTTATAAGACTTCCCCTGCATCACTTGCACTGTTGAGTATTCTAACTTTGATTGGTACTCCATCAGTAAAGAGACTGCAAAGCTCACAAGAATCCAATCTAAGTTCAACAAAAAACTACCACTTTTCTGTTGGAAAAGTCCCGTCCAAGAAACCCCTTTACTCTAATGACACCCTTTTAGTCTAAAGACCCCTTTAGAGACCACTTTAAAAACCCCTTCACTCTAAAGAAGCCCCTTTAGGCACCTCTTTAGTGTAAAGTCTATTTTAGAGACCACTACAAGAAGCCCCTTTACTCTAAAGACACCCCTTCAGACACCCCTTTAAGTCCACAGACCCCTTTAGAGACTCCTACAACACACCCCATCAGGTTAATGGGGAGTTTAGAATTTCCATATTATGAAATATTTTCTCAGAAGTGAAAGTTATATCTTCTATTGGTATATCAAATTCCCAATAAACTATTTCAGTATTAGCATACTGAAAGTTGTTGTATATTGTAGATTAGCCTCTACATTGTAGAACAAGCCCCAAGCTAATCATAATACAACACAACAGAGCCAGTGAATGAAGAATGGCATAAAGTTGTATGGTTCCTATCCTGGTTATAGAAATAGGGAGCAATAGCGGAAGTACTTATAGAATGGTGGATTTTTGTGGACTTGCATGTGGAATGTGGTGTTGGGCATAATGTTAGTGTTGCAAACAGGGACTTGTATAGGTCAGTGCTATTGGCAATTGAGTCACAATGGAAGTTTAAATGGAAATAGATCAGTTCATATGCATGAGAAGCAAGAGCATTGGTTGAGTCAAGAACTAAGGAGTGTGAAAAGGTGGTTATAGCCAAACACTTCACACAAGTGTAGGAAGTGATTAAGTGCCTGGGAACCAAAAGTGAGAAAACTGGCAGTGGACAAATTAGTGCCATATATTTATTGTTTTGATGATAAGCTTTGACTCAGTATTTGTGAAATATAAGGTGCAATTTTCCTTGATGGTCTTTACATGATGTTCTGATTGAACTAATACCTCTTAATCATTGGATAACAATTTTTTGATGGCCTTTTAGTGGGATCATCACAGTTATTCTTAATGAGCTACAGTTATGTGAGCTTAAAATAATCCTGCATATGAGGCATTGCGCCTGCATGAACATGAGTCCAATTAGTGTCCCATCACAGAAAGCATTATAAATAACTTGTGGCACAATATGCTCATGTATATGCAACTCTAAATCTCCTTTAGTTTGACACAATTTCATGTGTGTATGCTGGTAAAAAATAAAGCAAAGTTATCTGTTTGTGTTATGTGGTGTTAGGAATGGTTTAAGGCTTGTTCAACTATATAAAGATGGATTTATAATATGTAACCACTGCCAGTACTTAGGTAATGTAGTAGCCTATTGAGTGTCCAATAACTCAATAGAGCATAAAACTTACAATATTCTTGAGCTTGGCCTGTAAATAAGCTATATGCAATGTGCTTCACATCCAGAGCAGATGTTGGAACTTCTATGACTTACTTGCTCATTCACTTTTAGAGATATTTTTGTATTTGGAAGTCACTCTTCTTTCAGAGAAGATTTCACCTGATTTCAAGCTATTTGACCCCCCTTCAACCTAAGGGGAATGTTGAAGAGGTGCTTGAAGGGGACTTTGGACCTGAAGTGATGTATATAAAGATGTCTCTGGAGTAAATAGACCACTTCAAGTGGTCTCTTGAAGGAACTTTACACTGAAGGGGTGCCTAAGGAGTTTTCATAAGGGGGTTTCCAAAGGGATCTTCTCCCTAAAGGGGTGCTCTACAGTGAAGGAGCTTCTGAGAGGGGACCTCTCTAACAGAAAAGTGGTAGTACTATTGCAGAACTCATATTGTAATGTGTGAGCCTTGAAGTGACTTCACTGGTGCAGTATTGATCAAAGTCAGGCTACTCATCAGTGCAAGTGATGCAGGGGAAGTCTTAGCCACTTTAGGCTTTTAATTGTAATGTAGAGATTTGGGAAAGTAATGCCATCTTCTATTTTTTGACTTTGGAAGTCCCATATATGGAATTCCTCAAAAATTCAAGATTTTTGGACAGTTGCACTGACAATGCACATCATACAAAGCTAAATACAGTAGCCACACAGATTGAACATAGGCACAGCACCTGTAAAAGCTGCTCTAAACTTCACTGGCTAGATCAATAGTTACGCACAGTCATAATCATTATAGTAAAACTAGCAATAGATGGCCAATATAATCAATGAACTCTGGAGATCATAGCTTCCCAGTCACTGCTTTGAATGAGCTGTAGTCTGAAGCATATACTGGCAGCTAAGTGCTCTGCATGGAATAATAATCCTAGATGGATTGGTCTCTGGGTTCTGAGCTTTTGTCCTTAAGAGCTGAAAGACACATAATCTCTCATTTGTGATTACAAACACAGAAGGCAAAATAAAGAGATGAGTGAAATATTGGTCTTGCAAAATTGTATTGATGGAATAATTTCCAATACCATAGCTGCCAGCCAAGCCCCACTGCATTATGTAGCAACAGGGTGGTCAAACAGCTGCTTGCTTTGACATTAAGTGCAGCAAGCAGGGCTACATCCACACAGGGCTATGTTGACAAGTAGCTAACCAATGGTAATAATGCAGTCTCCTCAAGCTCTCAGTAAAGTAGGCAGTTAAAAATATATGCAGTGCTGCAAGCTGACCACAAAGCTCATGCAGATGCACATGTAATAAGCCAATTCCCTGGGTTCAAAAACAGCAAATGGCAATGCAATATCACAGTCACCACTACTTGTAAGTATGTTGCCACCAACACAAAGTCTTCAATGATGCATTCACGTGCAGTAGCTAGAAGAATAGATGCAGAGGCACAGGGCAAATCAGAATGCAGTCCAGAGACTGGCTGAGCAGATAACAAGTTTAGAGCAATTAGTATCTCAGGCTGAATACATAGTATGTTCATAGCAAAGAAAGAACACAAGTAGCTCAATTGCATAGCTAAGAGTTGGGTCATTTTCTTGAATCCTGGTTGGCCAAGTCTCCTCTTGGAAAATATATTTGCTTGTCTGCCCAACTGCTAGTACGTGAGATAATGATAGTTGTCAGATTTTGGAAACTTGAAATTCAGCCAATTATATGATGGCATTCTGCTAGCCTTTTGTTAATTTTTTCTTGTTGGGATAGCAGAAGAATGCCCTACTGTCTTTGAGGCATGATAGCACTACTTAAGCATAAAGCCTACAGAAAAACCTATTGATGCATTGGATGGGAGAATATCATAAATATACTAAAGCCCCAAGATCAAAAGAGATTGAAGATTCCTGAAGCAGCTGAGTGAAATAATGAAGAATGAGCTATGTCAAGAGGCTGCAAAAACTCTAGTATGGTATCACCTTAAGGCCAGCATTTCATGGGAGCATCTGGAGCTCAATGCTTGGCAGAATGCACTTGACTTGCTCCATAAGCATCATTCTAAGTTCAAACCAGTAGGCATATTTTGTCCCAGCATTAGTATGCTAAGAAAATTGGTTTTGGTAGATCAACACAGGAGCTGGCTGCAAGTTGCTTTAATGTTGTGATAATGCCAACAGTAGTCTGCAAAAAGGCTATCAAAATAATACCAGGCTTTTTTTGTTTAAGGCAATTATATGGTCCAGCTGTATAAGTCTGCTCAAACAAATGTGCGCAGCATTGTAACTGCAAAGCTGCCATACAAGTCTTGCCAAGAGACTATTGTAGTACATTTCTGATACCCAGTACAATATGAGCACCATTTTGATCAGTGATCCTGCATCTAGAACTGTCAAAGCTGAAACTGAGTCCTTTATCTGTGGCCCTGCTTATAGATAGTAGGTTCTTGGCTATTGCTGGTACGTAGAGTACTTCTGTAAAGATCATGGTATGGCTTCCTTCACTGTTTCTAAGGTTTACCTGAGTAGTTCCTTTGTCCACTGCTTCAAGTGTTCTATCATCACCCATGAAAACCCTCTGGATTGGTATTTCTTGATACTAGGAAAAAGTTCTTTTTGGTGTGTAAACTGTTGAGATATTCCAGAGTCTATATACCACATCTGTGAATTCCTGTTTGTGGTCATATTTAGTGCAGATATGAATAGTCTATCTACAGGTGTTGCCGCATCTTCATATTCAGGCTTTTCTGCTGACTCTCCCGCTTTTTGAAGCACTGGTCTGATATGTGTCCTTTCCTATTGCAGTAGTTACAGAACAGATTGCTGTTGCCTTTGAAAGGTCTTAGGTGTCTCTTTTGTTGGCTGTTACTGCTTTTTAAGGCATTTTCTTCTTCCTTCTTATTGGAGCTTGATTTTTTAATTCTTCATCCAGGAGCCTTCCATATACATATTTTAAGGTCAAAACATCAGTTCTGGACTCTAGGGCTAATACAAGGCCCTGAAGCTCTTCTGTCAGGCTATTCAGGATAGTTACTATAACATCCTCTGTAGTAGTTGGTACACCCGCAGATTCCATCTCATCCACCAGTCAGGTAATCCTACTAATTAAATTTTTCATTTCATCTGCTAATAGCATCTTTGTAGCAAAGTGTTTTTCCCTTAGATTCATTTTCTTAGCAGCTGAACATGACTGGTAGGTGTTGTTTGATGCCTTCTAGGCATTCTATACAGTTTGTGCTCTTGAGCATTGAATTAGCAATTTGTCTTTAACATTAAGGTAAATATTGTAAAAACTTCTAATTCCACCTAAGTATTCACCTAACTTAGTCACTAAGATCATTACCTTCAAATCCTAGAGAACACTGACCTAATTTCTTGTTGGGATTTACTTGGAATATTTTCACCAAGATATCAGGCACCCAAAACATGAAAATTATCAAAGTTGTCCAAACAGCTCCAAACTTTGCACATATGTTCTTGGGACCTTCCTTAACCTATCCCACATGTTTGTTATGCCAGGATCATGCAAAAGTATAGTACAACTTTTATATTCAATAAAGCATTAAGTGAAAACCACAAAATCTACTTGTCCTCCTAATCACTCCACTATCTCCAAGACTCTTACAGCAGCAAGTGCAGTTGTAGACACTTTGTTCTTTTCTCTGGTGCTTTAAGGTTTCCTCTCCCACACTTTTAGGAGCACATTATTTGCGTATGAAAGTATCCCAAAGACCTCTTTCTTGTAGCAACATCTTCATGTTCACCTTACATTCTTGTTAGTTAGATCCATCCAACTTTTCAGCAGAGGAGATAATTCCAGTAGTAGCAGTAGTAGACAATGCAGCAAGTGACAGCTTGGCACTTATAATCTGTTGTAAAAGACTTGGAGTTATTGGAAGTGATTGGGAGAACAAGTAGATTATGTGGTTTTCACTTGATGATTTATTGAATGTAAAAGTAGTATTTATACTTTACATGATCCTGGCAAAGTAAAAACATAAAATAGGCTAAGGAAGGTCCCAAGAACATGTGTGCACTGTTTGGGGCTGTTAGGACAGCTTTGAGATTTTTTATGTTCTGGGTATCTGGTAGTTTGGTGAGAATATTCTAAGTAAATCTCAAGATGGAATTTGGTCAGTATTCTCTAGGATTTGATGGTAATGATCTAAGTGACTAAGTTAGGTGAATAGTTAGCTGGAACTACAAGCATTTACAACAATGATAACAAAACTTGATCTCAAATCTACCAGTAGTCAAGATTGAATCAGAGCAAATGATGAGAGTTTTTTCACTTTAAAGGACTCCACTACTGTGGCTCAGCCAGAACCAGTTCTCAAGAATATCCCAGAAGTGATTGCTTTGGCAATACATAGAAGGAGATCTTACAGGATTAGAAATAGTCCAAATTGTTATATCAAAGAGGGACAAACTTAGACAATGCCTATTCAGCATATATTTACACACCCTAAGCTGCAAAGGGGCCCCAAATAGTCCTTGGACAGAGCTTTGGTGATTGGCTATAACGGAGCAGTATGAGGCTCTGATGGAAATCCAATCTTAAGACTAAGTTAATATACTAATCAACCCCAAATAAGATGGATGTAGATGGTTTTTAACAACAAAATACAAGGCTGATGGTAAAATTGAAAGATATATAGTAAGACCTGTGGCTAAAGGGTACTCTCAAACAAAAGTACTAGACTACACTGAAACCTTTGTTGTGGTAGCCTAGTTCAATTTCATCCAACTATTATACATTATTGGAGTCATAGAGAAGCTTATTATTCATCAAATGATTGTGAATGCTGTATCTTTGAATTAGGAACTTGAAGAAGATGTATACATGGATCAGCCTGATAGGTTTGCTGACTAAGATATTACCCACTTTGTATGCAAGCTCAAACAATCATCAGGAGCCAATAGGTGCAGGATAGATTCTTATTTGGAATCTTTGAGTTTGTAAAGGAGTACTGCTGACTATTGTATCTACATTCAGCCAGATAAAGCAAATTCAGTACTATTAGCTCTATATGTTGATGATCTTATGATAGCCATTAATAACAAAGAGACCTTGGAAGCCAATAAAAACAGCCTATCTAAGTAGTTGAAGATGTTCAATCAGGGGAACTCAGTTATTACTATGGAATAAGATATTCCATAGACAGATGGACCAGATTATCACCCTAAGCCAGTCCAAGTATATTGAAGTTATACTTAAGAAGTACCAAATGGAAAAATGCACACTGGCGGCTACCCAGATGAAGACCAACTATAACTGGGCCAAAACTCAATCAAATGAAGAGAGCTTGGTGCTATCTGAAAGCCCAGAATTTATTTGACAATCTATAATTAGCATCCTATTTCATTTCGCACTTGGAACACATCCAGATGTCTCATACTTGGTGGGAGTTATGATGCAGTATAATCCAAACTATTGATCTGATCATATTGCTGCAGTTAAGTGGATCATTAAATAATGCAAAGGAACTGCTGATTTCTGCTGAAAGCTCACCTATAAGGACTCAGAACAGGATCTTGTGGGATACTCTGATGCTGATTGGGGATGAAATTTATACAATAAAAGATCCACCACAGGATGCATCTTTCTGCACGGTAAAAGAGCAATTTTATGGAATCCAATAAAACAACTAACTAAAGAATTTTTTGCCACAGAAGCAGAGTTTATAACAGCTGGTGAAGCTATAGAAGAAGCAATATGGTTAAGAAAGCTTTTCAAAGACCTAAGCATATGTCAAAATAAGCCTATTCTGCATTTTGAAACAACCAAGGATGCATGCAATTAGGTAGAGTTCTAACCTTTCATGCTAGAACTAAGCACATAGATATTAGTGTGACTAATGTGCTCATTCCTATATTTTCTACTTCCCTATTTCTCTACAACCCTTAAATTTCCCAAGTTTATTCTTGTACATGCAAAGATACTTCTCTGTCTCTGTAACCACTCACCATAGCTGCATTCTTATCAAGCCCCTGCTGGTGGAGTTTACAGTTGTTTTGACTTTGGAAGCTTTGATACATCATCATCTCAAAGGATGCTGAGCCTAGCACATACTTTTGTTAAGATGCCAACTAAGTTGGGGATTGTAGCTCAATAGTTTTCCCTTGACAAGCTTGTGGCTTTGTTCCCCATCACATTAGATTAGAGACAGAGCCCAAGTATTCCTAGCAAGCTTTTGCCGGAGGTCATTGCACCCAGTGAGCACCCCACACACAAATCACTTGAGAAGTGCTGGATGTATATCTCCCTTAGACCTAAACACCACCACACCGCAAAAAATTTCAACTAGTCAAGTCTCTTGACACTAACTAATTCCACTTGATCAGAAAAGTATAAATAAAGTTTACTGAACCTTTTGGTTTGGTGTGCGTCTCAAGAAGTTTAAGAATGTGCCTCAGCAAAATTAAGAATTCAACAATTCCAATCTAGTTCTGCCCAAGTCTAGCCTGCATAGCAAACCAACTGTGTTGCCTTTATAGCTCAACTCAGCTATATACAATACCAATATTAGACCAGAACCTCTGTGCTAATATTGCTGTTACTCTTGACAAATCTAAGATTCTGCACTTAGTTGTCACCTAGGTTCAGTTAACTCATTCAAGAGTTTTATTACACATTTCTTGTGGATACAACATTTTTTTTGTTAATTCCATTACATTCAACTGCTTTACAATGTGACCTTGACAGCAAGCAATCCAAATCTTTCCATGTTGGAAGAAGCCCACAGAAATCAGAAAGAACTAGCTGAACAGCTTGAAAACATCATGCATGAAAGAAACACTTGATGCCTGAGCACTCAAAGCTTACCAAGTCAAGATCTGACAATAATTGTAGAGATGAATATCTTGAAGTTATTTCTGGTTACCAAGTTGAAATTGGAATCATCAAAGAAGCCCTGGAGAATGTTGCCATTGTAATTGACAGCATAGAAAGTCCACCAAGCCTTGCTCAGCATCAGCCACCAAGAAGTCAAGCCTTGGATCCTCCAGATCTACATCTCCCTCTAGACCTGCCTTAGTGGTTTTCCTAAGATCCTTGCCTCCTTATGCTCAAGTAGCCAATACCATAAAGAGTCCTACTGAGTTTCTTTACAAGTTTAGTCATGTCTTGGCTGCACATCAGCTAAACCCAACACCAATTGGGCTAGAATTCTGCCTCTCTCTCTCCCTATGCAAGATGCTGACTGGGTTGAAACAAGCATTCCTTCCAATAGTAAATGTAAAGTTGCCCAGAACCTCTTTTGTGGCCATTTTGAGGATCCCCTCAAGAAAGCGCATCTAAACTGCAACCTATGGGAAATTAAAATGCAATAGGTGAATCTGTGCAACACTTCTGTGATAGATTCCAGAGACAGGTGAAATTAGCTGTAGTTAGTGATGACAATCCATTGCTTACTTCTCATTTTCTTTCAAACTGTTGTGAAAATTTGTAATTCCACCTAAGTATTCACCTAACTTAGTCACTTAGATCATACCCTCAAATCCTAGATAATACTGACAAAATTCCTTGTTGGGATTTACTTGGAATATTTACCCAGAACATGAAAATTAGATAAGTTGTCCAAATAGCCCCAAACTTTGCACACATGTTCTTGGGACCTTCCTTAACCTATTCTTCAATTTTGTAATGCCAAGACCAAGTAAAAGCATAAATACTACTTTCACATTCAATAAATCATTAAGTGAAAACCACATGATCTACTTGTTCTCCCAATCACTTCCAATATCTCCAAGACTCTTACAACAGGTTATGAGCCCCAAGCTGTCACTCTCTGCAGTGTTTACTACTGCTATTACTGTAATTTTTCCCTATAAATACCACTTCTACATTCAATAAATCATTTAGTGAAAACCACAGAATCTACTTCTTCTCCCAATCACTTGCAATGTCTGCAAGACTCTCACAACAAAAGCTGCTCACACCAGCTACAGAGCAATATTGTTATTGTCAAAGCATATAACCCTGCATGTACCTATGACAAAATCTCAGAGATATGTACACTTGCAATCACCATGACTGTGGCTGTTGGCAAGGCTTCAGGCAATTCCACTCAAGTTGCAGCAATAACCAGAAAAGAGAGCAGTCATGTGACCAAAAAAAGTCAACCATTACAAAGTATTGTAAGCTTCATGGAGGATGCCATTGGCAAAGATTAACCAGATCCTTGATGAAAATTCAACCAATGAATTGACAGGGTATGAGGAAGCATATGAGGAACCTACAGCTCAGGATTACCACAACCTCTTTGAGATTCTGGCTAAAATTGCAACTGTTCAAGAAAAGAAGCAACCAATTGCACAGCCGAAAGCTGTAGAGGTGCCACTCAAACTCAACAGCCAATCATATGTAGCGCTACTGGATACAGGATCATCCAACTCTATTTTATCACCTAATGTAGTCAAAGGACTCAAATTGGAAATAGAAAGCAACCAGGAAATATCATACTTGCAGCTATGGACCTCTCAGCCCCAAAAATTGGTATCACCAACCCAATCAGCATACCTTGTGGCTCAATGACTATAATCCATCAGGTGGAAGTTGTTGACATTCCAGATGGACTTCAGGTAGTCATTGGTCCAGACACCTTCACCAAACTTGGCTTTCACATAGGTGGACTACCAGTTTTGTATCCTGGAATCACTAAATCTCAGCCACCCATAATGGATCAGATTTCAGAGACTATCTCACCCCTTCTGGAAGCAGAGGAGACAATCCAACTTTTCAAGAGTGTTCTCAATCAGTCAAAATGAGTATTCAGCTGGCCCTAGAAAGAAACTAGGTCATTACCAGAAACACTTTCTGCACTATTCCAGAATCCATTGTTATGCTAGAAACCCCACCTGGTGAGTCAACATGGCAGAGGCAATACCCAATTCTTCATTCTTGTCAGCACTTAGTTGATGAAATAGTCCAAAAGTAGGCTGACAATGTAATTATCATGCAAGCCTCTGTTGGCACAACATTCAACAACTCTTTGATGCTTGCACCTAAGAAAGACGCTGATGGAAATTTAACTCTGAAGAGACCCTATCTGGGTCCTAGACCTCTGAACAGGCTTCTCCAAGATTTTAAATTTCCAAGAATTCAGGATATCTTTTCCTCGCTATCAGGCGCAAAAGCATTCTCAAAATTGGACTTGAAGGATGCATATCACCAATTCCAGATCCATCCTGATCATCAGCATAAGACTGCCTTTACTTGGAATACTATGCAATGGATGTTTCAGGGAGCTCCCTTTGGCCTAAAGACACTTTCCAGCAAATTCCAGAGAGTCATGACTATAATACTCAAGAATGGACCATACACCTAAGTATTTGTTGATGTTGTCGTCATATTTTCTACAAGCTGTGATGATCATGTAACTCATGTCATTGATGTTGTGGTGGTGTAGAGGTACTCCTAGGAGAAGCTACACAACTCAACATATGTGAGGTGTCTGATGGGTGCAATAGCCTCTGGGTCTAAACTGCTGGTGTCTTTGTCAATATGTCACTATGGTAAAAGCTCCTGCTTCTCTAGCTTCCTAGGTGCTCCAAGTGTCTCCAAAAGGCCACTGTGTGTCTTGTGCACTACCCTGAAAATCTCCTTGATGGCAGGTCTGAGTTGTACTGTTTAAGGCAAGTGCAGTGATCAACTGCTAATTAATAAGGAAGAGGTGTTACTGATAGACAGGATGATTTATTGATGAGGGATTACATTCCCTTAAATACTTTTCCTGATTGCAAAGTGATTACTAATGACAAGGTTCTAGAAAATTCTAGGCATCCATGGATTTCTTGATGACAATACTATGAGCTAAAAGTACGCCAAGAGTGTCCTGGAAGGTTTTAAAGGCACAGCACATCCTACCAATCAAGGATCAGTAGTCTGAAACCTGTGCAACATAAAGATTCCATATATGGTATTTAAATTGTAGGGATGGAAACACAAACTTAGGTCATGTGTCACGGGTACTGATGCAAGTACTTGCCTAATGTAGACATATATACAGGTCACAAAGCTGAATAACATCTGGGATAACTTATGCTAATAACTAATCAGGGTAGACATCATATGGGAATAATACTAATAATATGGGCAAAAGAAGAATGGGATAATACTGATAAGACAAAATATGGATAAGTACAATATAATAGCTGTGTGAATTAACTTGTCTGTGGGAGGTATGTTTACTCTACCATAATGATTCTCAATGCTGAAGAGTGCAGTTTTGCTTGTCTCAAAATCAATCTACTTGGATTCATAGTTGTACCGGATGGCCACCAACTTTACCCTTTCAGACTGGTCAGTATTCCTGAATGGCCAAGACCCACTGGTGCTAAGCAACTCTAACATTATCTTGGTGTATTTAACTATTTCAGGGAATACATTCCTCTCATGTCCTCATTGAGTGCCCCTTTGGATGCATTACACCTTAGTCCTGATCTTCTCTCAGCCTAGAACAAGGCCCATGACCAAGCATTTGAGTCACTCTACCACTTGCTCCCACAAGTGCCCACCCTTTCCTACCCACACTTTACTTTGACCTTTGTTGCTGCTACAGATGCATCAAATGTTGGGGTAGGGGCTGTCATATACCAGGATGAAGACCAAGATCCACCTTACTGGATCTCTTTTCAAGCCAGATCCCTACAACTTACCAAGAGAAACTACTCTGCCACCAAGAAGGCGCTACCTGCCATAGTCTTTGCCTTGAAGAAGTTTCATCAGTACTTATGGGGTAACCACTTTACCTTGTACACTGACCATCAAGCCCTTGTCTATATCCATACTCAAAAAATCTGATTCCAATGCTTACCAACTGGCTTGATACTCTACTTGATTATGAAAATACAGTATTCATAGCCCAGGAATCCTCAGCATCCTGCCTGACCACCTTTCAAGACTTTTCCTAACCTCACCTTTGGAGAGACACGTGATAACTGACACAATTAGTAAGCTCACTACAACTTCCAAGATAATTCCTCAACTGGATTCAGCAACTTGGAAAATCCCACAAGCCAATGAAGGGAAACATTGATACAGAGGAGTCATTTGGCCACTTTGGAGCTGACATACTTATGAAGAAGCTACACTCGGATGGATATCACTGGCCAAATATCAAAGCTGACTACCCAGAATCTGTCAAGTCTTGCAGAGAATGTCAACTTTACAATATCAGCCACCATGGATTTCACCCTTTGAGTCCCATCCATGCAAGCCTTCCTGTGGATCATATTGCAATCATTCTAGCTGGATCTTTCACCACTAGTGATGATGGTAATCACTACCTCTTTGTAATTGTGGATATTTGCATACATTTTGTCTTCCTCAAAGCTATCCCAGACAGGTATGCTGCCATTATTGCACAAGCACTATTTAAGCTCTTCTGCCTATTTGGATTCCCCAAGGTCATTAGTCTTGTTCCATCATTCCAGCTGATCATAGTGCCCAATAGTGCCATAGCATGCCAGATGGTGCCTGATCATGCCACAGAGTGCCAGATGGTGCCATACAGTGCCAATTTGGGATCAAATTTGACATGCATATGACCCTAAAATATCAAATTAATAACAAAATATACAGCACTTTCTGGCACTATGATCAATGGCACAATGGAACAAGTGTATTCAATTGGATAATTAAACAGAATTTGCAAATCAAGTGATCAAAGCCATTTGCCAAAGTAGCACCATTGGTCACCATCTGATCACTCCATATCATCCCAAAACTAATGGACTTGCTGAAAGACATGTTCAGACTGTTGTAAAAGTCTTGGAGATATTGGAAGTGGTTGGGAGGACAAGTAGATTATGTGGTTTTCACTTAGTGATTTATTGAATATATGAGTAGTATTTATACTTTTACATGGTCTTCACATTGCAAGCATGTAAAATAGGTTAAGGAAGGTCCCAAGAACATGTGAGCAAGTTTTGGGGCTGTTTGGACTACTTTGAGAATTTTCATGTTCTGGGTACCTGGTAATTTGGTGAAAATATTTCAAGTAAGTCCCAACAAGGAATTTGGTCAGTATTCTCTAAGATTTGATGGTAATTATCTAAGTGACCAAGTTAGGTGGACATTTAGGAGGAATTGCAAATCTCTATAACCCAGACCTCAGTGAACATCATCAGGAAATCTATCAAGGGTATTAAGCAGAATTGGGACAAGTACATTCCCACTGTACAGTATGCTATCAACACCAAAATTGCCACTCTACATGGATCCACACCTTTTCTTTGATGCTTGGAAAAAGATACAACCACTATGGAGACTACCAGAATACAGAGTTAGCAAAATTGAATACAGACAAGGTAAAGAACCAACTTGAGTACCTTACCAGCATTGTCTACCCTGCTGTCAGTGCCAGAAGTAAGACCTCACAACAAAAGATGACTTCAACATACGCTTCAAGACACAGGAACAGCAGCTTCCTGGATGGGTCATATGTCATGACACTAGATCCCATCCAACAATCTAAACTTAACCCCAAATCTTAAGGCCCATTCAAAGTTGCCAGACATGCCACTGGCAGATTTTATGTACTTCAGGACAATACTGGAGCACTGCTACCCAAAGACTTTCCATGTTCTTCACTGAAGCTCATATCTCAAGACCCAGTTACCTCAAAATCATATGAAGTTGAAGCTATTGTTGACCATGATGGAGAAGTGCCAAGTTGCCTTTATTTAGTCAAGTGGAAAGGTTATGACACCAAACACAACACCTGGGAACCTTACACCAACTTTGATGATGTTGCCATCATTGATCAGCATTGGAGCCACAGGGGAACCCAGAAGATATCAGAAAACTCCTCTCCTGGGACAAAGTGATGTTGTGCATCAACATTTAAAACTCAGCTTTGTTTACTCCGTTAGAAAATCTAGTACCCTAGCTGATTTTCCCTAACCCAAACATAACTAATCTACAAAGTCTTTCCAAGTGATAAGTCATCTGAGATCTATCCAACCACTTAGCAGTTGCCAAGACATCAGCTGATTAATGATGCAAATTCTTATTTATCTTATGCTCCTATCTGTTGTAAGAGTCTTGGAGGTATTGGAAGTAATTGGGAGAACAAGTAGATTATGTGGTTTTCACTTGATGATTTATTGAATGTAAAAGTAGTATTTATACTTTTACATGGTCTTGGCATAGCAAACACATAGAATAGGTTAAGGAAGGTCTGAAGAGCATGTGTGCAAAGTTTGGGGCTGTTTGGACTACTTTGAGAATTTTCATGTTCTGGTTACCTGGTATTTTGGTTAAAATATTTCAAGTAAATCCCAACAGGGAATTTGGTTAGTATTCTCTAGGATTTGAAGGTGGTGATCTAAGTGACTAAGTTAGTTGAATATTTAGGTGGAATTACAAATTTTACTACACTCTCACTCAGCTAAATGTTCATACTGACTAGTCCTAAATTTGACCTAAGATATTCAAACTTGTCTCTAGCTAATGGTTTGGTAAATATGTCTGCAATCATTTCATCTGTGGCACAGTAAACTAAGCTAACTAAGTTATTCTCTATAGCTTCATGTATGAAATGATGTCTAATATCAATGTGCCTGGTTCTAGCATGAAAAGTTGGATTTCTACCTAATTGTATACATCCTTGATTATCTTGAAATAAAGTATTAGGCATTTTTTAACATAGGCCTAAGTCTGTAAAGAGCTTTCTTAACCAAATTGCTTCTTTTGTAGCTTCATAGGCTGCCATGTACTCTGCCTCAGTGGTAGAGAGTGCTACAGTTGGTTGCTTTCTTGAATTCCATGAAAATGCTCCTTTACAGTAAAGAAAGGTGTATCCTGTGGCGGATCTTCTGTCTTCCAAATTTTGTCCCCAATCAGCATCAGAGTGTCCCACAAGATCCTGTTCTGAATCCTTATTAGTGTATCTTAAGCAGATATGAGCAGTTCCTTTTAGGTATCTAAAAATCTGCTTAACTGCTGCAATATGATCAGATCCATAGTTCTGATTATGTTGGCTGACAACTCCCACTGCATATGAGATATCTGGATGTGTTCCAAGCATGATATACATCAGACTGCCGACCATAGATTGATAAGGAAAGTCAGGGCTTTCTGATGGCACCTAGCTCTCTTGATTTGGTTGTGTTTTGACCAAGTTAAGGTTTGTCTCCATTGGGGTAGCTGCCAGTTAGCTGTACACCCAAATATTCTTAGATGTTCTGCACTTGGTCTGTATCCATATCATGCTTCAAATGGAGTAGAATCACAAAGTACTCTGTTATAACTCCTACTTTTAAGATATACAGTAGTGGCTACTGATTCCACTCAAAAATCATAGGATAATTTTTGATCATGGATCATAGATCTTGCCATATCAAATATTGATCTGTTAGCTTGTTCTGCTACTCCATTTTGCTGTGGGGAGTATGGTACAGTAGTCTCTTGCTTTATCCCATGAATTTTGCAGAAGTGGATGAAGAGTTTTGAGGTATATTCTCCATCATTGTCAGAGCGTATTTTCTTGATTTTTTCACCAGTTTCTCTCTCCACCATGGCTTTAAACTCCCTGAGCTTAGACAGAGCTTCTTCCTTTCTCTCCATGAAGTAGACCCATGTGTATCTTATATAATCATCAATAAAAGTGATTAAATACTTCATCCCGCCTAAGGATAAATTTTGTATAGGTCCACACAGATCTGAGTGAATTAGATCTAATTTTTTCTTAGTTTTGATTGACCCAGGGCTCTTAAACAATTGTCTGGCTTGTTTCCCATATATGCAGGCTTCACAGTGCTCCAAATTAGCTTGGTGATCAATTTTTACTCCGGAAATTAGCTGATCTTTGATCATTTTGCCCAAATAATCAAAATTGATGTGTCCAAATCTCATGTGCCAAAACATTGGTGTTTCTTCATTTAAGTTACTTATATTGGCTTCCAAATATGATGGAATATAAGTCAACTTTTATAGGTTCTGATCTCTGATGCCTAAAGCAACATGGGCACCATTTTGATCAGTGATCCTGCATCCAGAATTGTCAAAACTGAAACTGAGTCCTTCTGCTGTGGCCTTGCTTACAGAGAGTAGGTTCTTGGCTATTTCTGGTACATAGAGTTCTTCTTTAAAGGTCAGTGTATGGCTTCCTTCACTGCTTCTAAGGTCTACCTGGATAGTTCCTTCTCCTACTGCATCAAGTGTTCTATTGTCACCCATGAAAACCTTCTTAATTAGAATTTCTTGATATTGGGTAGAAAGTTCTTTTTGGTGTGTAAAGTGTTGAGAAGCTCCAGAGTCAATATACCATGTCTGAGAATCCTTGTTTGTGCTCATATTTAGCGCAGATATGAATAGTCTATCTTCAGTTGTTGCAGCATTTCCATATTTAGGCTTCTTTTGCTGATAATCACTCTTTTTGAGACATCGGTCTGATGTGTGTCCTTTCCTTTTGCAGTAGTTGCAAAATAGGTTGCTGTTGCCTTTGTAGGGTCTTGGGTACCTCCATTGTTGGTTATCATTGTTTATTAAGGCACTTTCTTTTTCCTTCTTATTGGCGCTTGATTTTCTTAATTCTTCATCCAGGCACCTTCCATATACATAATTTAAGGTCAAATCTTCAGTTCTGGACTCTAGAGCTGATACAAGGCCCTGAAACCTGTCTGTCAGGCTATTCAGAATGGTAACTATCACATCCTCATCAGTAGTTGGTACACCCACAGATTCCATTTCATCTACCAGCAGGGTAATTCTGTTAATTAGATTTTTCATTTCTTCTCCTGGCAGCATCTTTGTAGTAAAGAATTTTCTTCTCAGATACACTTTCTTAGCAGCTGAACATGCCTGTTAGGTGTCTTCTAATGCCTTCCAGGCATTCTTTGCTGTTTTTGCTCTTGAGCATTGAATTAGCAATTTGTCTTTAACATTAAGGCAAATGCAGTTAAAGGCACTTTGTTCTTTCTTCTGGTACTTCAAGGCTTCCTCTCCCACATTTTTAGGAGGACATTCTTCTCCCATGACAATATCCCAAAGGCCTCTTTCTTGTAGCAGCATCTTCATCTTCACCTTCCACACTTGGTAGTTAGATCCATCCAACTTTTCAGCAGAGGGAAAAATTCCAGTAATAGCAGTAGTAAACATTGCAGAGAGTGACAGCTTGGGGCTCATAACCTGTTGTAAGAGTCTTGGAGATATTGGAAGTGATTGGGAGAACAAGTAGATCATGTGGTTTTCACTTAATGATTTATTGAATGTAAAAGTAGTATTTATACTTTTACCTGGTCTTGACATTACAAACATGTAGAATAGGTTAAGGAAGGTCCCAAGAACATGTGTGCAAGGTTTGGGGCTATTTGGACAACTTATCTAATTTTCATGTTCTGGGTAAATATTCTAAGTAAATCCCAACAAGGAATTTGGTCAGTATTCTCTAGGATATGAAGGTGATGATCTAAGTGACTAAGTTATGTGAATATTTAGGTGGAAATACAAATTTTACAACATATTACCCACCATTTTCAGAGTGTATTTTCTTGATTTTCTCACCAGTTTCTCTCTCCACCATGGCTTTGAACTCCCTGAACTTAGACAGAGCTTCTTCCTTTCTCTCCATGAAGTAAACCCACATGTATCTTGTATAATCATCAATAAACATGATTAAATACTTCATCCCACCTAAGGATATATTTTGCATAGGTCCATGCAGATCTGAGTGAATTAGATCTAATTTTTTCTTAGTTTTGATTAACCCAGAGCTCTTGAATGGTTGTCTGGCTTGTTTCCCATATATGCAGGCTTCACAGTGCTCCAAATTAGCTGGGGGATCAGTTTTTACTGTTTGGACAACTTATCAAATTTAATGTTCTGGGTAAATATTCTAAGTAAATCCCAACAAGGAATTTGGTCAGTATTCTCTAGGATTTAAAGGTAATGGTCTAAGTGACTAAGTTAGGTGAATATTTAGGTGGAATTCCGAATTTTTACAACAATATAAACCTTACTAAAAGGCCATCAAAACACCATCACAATCCTGCCATAACATCAAGAAGGGAGTCAAGAATTCAAAGCTGCCAGCATTGTAACTGTTGTAAAAACTTGTAATTGCTCCTAGATATTCACCTTGGGAGTACCAGGAATAATTCAGGGCTAAATCCTGGCTTAAAAGTTGCACTACAGAGAGATGACCACTGCAAGTGCTTCAAGCCCATGGGGGAGGGGTAGGATAGGATGACTGTATTACTGGTTG